>JAQPPZ010014552.1:0-97082 GCA_028583015.1 Wollemia nobilis
TTTATTTAGATTCATTTTAACCATTGTTAGATTCATCTTTTATTTTTCATACACAGGTGCTACTGATTCTTTGTTTGTTTCTTTGAACGCAGATTTGCAGCATTGGAGGAGCAGCGAGGAATCGACCTTTATCAACGCAAGCGGCGACAACGTTTTGGTTTGCCCATCTTACATGTGGGCACGCGGAAGAAGGAATTCTGAAACAAGTTGTAAAAGACCAACATTTAACGCTCCTATCCCATAAAAAGGAAGGAGACGCATTGTAACACAAATTTGAAAAGCATATCAATAAAAGGGCCGATTTTTATATTGCTTTAATATCTTGTGTTCATGTTCTTTCTTTTTATGCATTTTTCAATAACATAGGATTTAAGCGTTATTTTAGTTTCATTTACATTGCATTTTTAGTTTATCCTTTTTGTTTCCGGAATCTCGTGCTTTCAATATATATTTAAATTTATATGATCTTTTTAGTTATGCTTATCATGTTGTTTAATGCTTATTTTATTTCATGTATGGATGCACTTATGGATACAATGATGTATGCTAGATGTATGCCTAGACATTGTATATATGATTATTTATGTATGTTAGATCTAGTATGGATGCATATACCTAGGTATGTATGTGATGCATTAATGACATGATGATGAAAAACATGATTGGTATGTTTATATATTAAAACATAATGAATGAATCTAAGATGCAAAAACAACCTAAGTGTAAGCACCACATAATGTATAAAATTCATAAATTAAAATGTTAATCTTTTCACAAAAGTCATATATTGAAAGGTAAACCATATGGAATAAAATATGACAAAATGTGAATGAAGGATGGGGAACAAAGAGATGTCACAAGGGAACAATGAGGTTTTTCATGAGACTCAAACACCCAAGTTGACTAGTCAAAAGTTGTATACTGACTATATATGACTCTAAAAGATAAAAATTTGCTAGGAAGACCCAGATATTCAATATCCTTGTGTGTGTATAGTGAAGTTCATTAATATGATGCGTAAGACTACCCCATTACCAGGCCAACATTTATAGCCCATTGTTGTAATGGGGATCACCCTATGGTCATCATTACCCTAATTTTATACGCAGTTGGACTAAACTACTAGGCAATACAAGCCACCAAAAGTTAACTTATCCACAAGCTGACATTGGTCTATACAAAAGAATGTCTCTAATGTGACAGATATATCACCATGCGTAAGACTAGTCTATTGCCAGATTGACATCTATTGCCCATTGTTGGTGATGGATATTACCCCATGGATTTCAAAAACTGAGAATTCTAATAATTTAAGCTCTTTACCCCCTTATTTTCTTTTAATTTCTTTCTCTTTTAGGATACTTATTTTTGCAAAAGAGCAAGGGATTTATCTTTTTTGGGGATACTTGCTCGTTTTATGAAAGATAAAGGGATTTTTATTTCTTTGGATAGGGGGAGCTTGTCCTTTTGTCAATTCTCAGCATTCTAGACCATGCACATAATAGGATGAGCAAGGGAAACCTTTTGCTTAAGGGGTAAGGACTATGTTGTAGTCTTATCTTTCCTTGTGCAAACTCGTATTTAAAAATATGAAATTGTGTTGGGATTTTGAGATATGCAAGGTACAATCATAGTAAGACCCTACTTTCAAAAATCAAGATATTTTTCTACAAAATCTAAAAATAAAACTAGGAATGGTTGAATGACTGACAGACCTTATTGAACATGCTATAACAACTTATTGAGTGAGGGGGGAAAACACAAACACTAAGGATGAGAAATGTGGATGGAAATACTTTGTTGGATGTTCCTTATGAAATTTTGAAAACTAAGAGGTGTGTGTAAAATAATTAATGGCCATATAAACATCATTGTTGATGGTCATACGATATCTATCATATCTTACGAGGATCTCTTATAGTCAGAAGATCACAAGAAAAGTGTAAATAATGAGAAGAGAAAAGGTTTGATTAAGACTCATGATAGTCATACATGCATGGTGCTCTACGAAATGCAAATAGTGAAAATAAATATGTGGTGTGTAAGTATTATTATGAACTTTTGAACATTAATAGGTGTACGTATAATAGTTAGTGGCCGTATGAACATCATTGTTGATGGTCATCCAGTATCTATCCTATCTTACAAGGACCCCCTAATGGTCAAAAGACCACAAATATAGGTGTAAGTGACTACAAGGTACAAATGGAGTGATGTTAATGCAATGACTGATATGCCTAATGCAATCAACCAATGAAATGCAATAATGTGTAATGCATAATAATGTAAGAAATGTAATATTTTTATGATTTATGATTTTGTATTATTTTTGTTCTTTTTTTATGTATAGTGTGCTATGCATGACATAATTTTAGGTGGATGATGTTAAGAGGTTCAGGTTCCTCAACACCCTCAAGAAAAGCTAAACGATATGGTCCTAATTTTTTGCATTATGATGTACATGCCTAACTAGTTTGTCGTAAATTTATCCCTCAAATGGAGCGGGCAGTTGGAATTCTTGTTGGTTTTATTTAAGCATAAGATCACCATATTTAAAAGCCCAAATATGGACATTTGTATCGTAGGCTCGCTTAATGCAATCTTGATAAATCGAAGATGCTCGAGAGCATTGATGCATCATTCATCAAGAAGCATGAGTTGATCTAGGTGAGCTTATCGCATAGTGTCATCATCGATAAACTTTTGCAATGAAATGTGCAATGAAAAATTTTCCAATTCCAAGGGCATAATGACCTTAGTGCCATATATTATTGAAAATATATTTGCCCCAGTGGGGATCCGAATGCTAGTCCTGTAAGCCCATAGTGCTAGAGACAATTGAAGAGTCAATCTTTATGATTATTGTTTATTGTTTCTTGAGAATGGTAATGACCATTTTGTTTGAAGCCTTTGCCTACCCATTACTTTGAGGATACTAAGGTGTTGAAAATTTGTGTTGAATATTATATTTAGCATATAAAGCTCTCATATACTTGTTTTTTAATGACAATCCATCATCCGGAATTATTTTGGATGGAATACCAAAACGACAAATGATGTTATGTAATATGAATTTTGTGATACGCGAACCTGTCATAGTGGTAAGAGGAATAGCTTCCACCCACTTTGTGAATATTCTATGGCTATTAGGATGAACTTGTGATGGCTAGACGAGGGGGGAGAAATTTTACCAATTAAGTCAAATCCCCATTGCGAGAAATGCCACAAGGAATGAATCGATTGTAAGGCCTAAGAAGGCATGTATGAAAGAGTAGCATGATGCTAATATTTAACACACCTTTTAACATAAGTGCAATAGTCGCGCTCCATAGTGGGCCAAGAATAATCCATTCAAAGGAAGCACATAGCGATAGCCATACCGCTAAAATGGCCACTACAAGTACCATAACGAGTTTGGAAAATAGCCCAAGTAGATTCTTAGAGCTCCAAGCAATGAAGGAGAAGACCATCATAGCTTCAATGGTAGAGTATATATCCTACCAAGACATACTTTATCACATTTTTCCTGAATGTTTGTTTGGTCGCATGTAACAATCCCGAAGGAATGGTACCAAGTTTTAGAAAATATTTGAGTTGATAAAACCAATATTGATATGAGTTGTCTTGTACCAGATGAATTTTTTGTTTCTCTCTAAATATACCTCACACGAATGCGGAGTGGGAGAGGATCTTAAGGTATATGGTCATGTTATTATCACAAGAAGTTTGTGATACCAAGGATCCCTAGGAAGCATGGTTCAAAATATCTTGAATTGAAGAGAATACATGTTGGTAGGGTTCAACCTGTATCATGTGAAAATTTTGCTTGTATTTGAAAATATATCATGAGATCATGACTTGAGAGAGCATCTTGACCTGAATAGTTGTGACATCATCCACTGGGTTCTACAAAATTAGAGACCCAAAGGAAGCCTTCATATCCACAAAGTGGTTGGATGAACGAGGTACAACCTCAATATCGTGCCATTCAAATTTGATTAGTAATTTATCCATTAGATCTTTGTGGGATTTTAAGATTGGACACTTGCATTGATAAATTCCCTTAACCTAGTTAACTATTAACAAGGATTTTTCAAAGATGTTTAATTTCTTTATGTTCATAGTAAGAGTCATTTGAAGACCCAAAAGGAGGGCTTTGTATTCAACATTGATATTAGTGTAGGGGAAATAAAGTTTAAATGAAAGGGGAATATGAGCCCCTTGTGGAATGAAAACATGATGTTTGCACCACCCCCTTGTTCACATTTTTAACCATCAAATAATAACATTATATCTATTGTGTTTTCTAGTTCTTCGGATTCTCTCGAGTCTGATAGTGCAAAGACTACATCATCAAGAAGTTATATGCTTAGTGGCTTATCATCGGGAAGAGGAGCTTCTACTAGCTGATTAACCATGACCTGACCATTAATAGACTTTTGTATTATAAATTTGAGGTCAAAATTCATCAAAAGCATAATCCATTTTGTCGTATGACTATTGTGATAAGTGGAACTCATCATATACCATAAAGGGTTTTCTTTTGAAATGAAATTTGTTTTTATTTAACATGTAATATCAAAGTTTCTTGGTGGTAACAACCACCACTAAATAGAGCTTCTCAACATAAGCATACTTGAGATCGTAACTAACCAAGGTGCGACTAAGGTAATAGATGGTATGTTATTTTTTTACCTCATTCTTTTGGGTTAGCATGGTCCCTAAGGCAAATTTAATGGCCACAACATATGAAAAAAATGGAACACCTGATTAGGGAGGAGCTAACATTGGCGGAGATGCCAATTATTGTCTAATATCATCAAAGGCTTTCTGGCACTCTTGATCTCAATCAAAGGTGACCCCCTTTTGCAATAAGTGATTGAAAGGCTTGCATTTATTTGAAAGTTGCACTATGAAGTCTTAACCTTGTTTGGATCTACTTCAATGCATTATTTAGAGACTATGAAGCCTAATAGTTTCTCGTACTTAACTCTAAAAATGCACTTCTTAGGATTTAAGTGCACATTATGCTCTAAGAGACGATCAAATACTTTTTCTAACACATCGAGATGGTCTTGAAGTAGTAAATATTTTACTAAACTATCATCCATATAGTCTTCCAAAATCTTGTGCATGCAATAATGAAAGATGTAAGTCGTAGCCTGTTGATTAGTGGCACCAGTGTTTTTAAGTTCAAAGGAAATGAATTTGTAATATAAAGTCCCCCATGGCATGGTAAAAGCTATTTTTATCTTCAAGGTTGACCTAAATTTGATTATAACCCAAAAAACCATCCATGAGGGAGAGCATTTCATGATCGAATATTGCATCAACGAGCACATCGATGTTTGGGAGTGGGAACTCATCCTTGGGACTCACTTTGTTTAGATCTCAAAAATCAGTGCATATGTGAATCCCCCCATTTGGTTTCCCTACAAGGACCATATTAGAAACCCAGTTGGGGTAATCAATAGGTTGGATGAATTATGCATCCAACAATTTTTGTAACTCATTTTTTACCATTAAGGCTATTGTTGGGTGCATTTTATGAAGTTTTGCTTGAACGGTTTGATCTTTGGATAGAGCTTTAAGTTGTGAAAAACCAAGTTCAGATCAAGACCTAACATATATTTATAATATCAAGTAAAATTTTCCTTAAATTTTGTTATGAACTTTGTGAAATCGGTCCATTTTGTAGTTGATAAAATTTGTCATAATTTGACAACTTGAGGATTGTCAGGATTGATACCAATATCAATGTCAATTATTTATTCCACTAACATGTGGGATTCCTCCTCCAATTGGTGAGGCATAGGGATCAGATGAATGTCATAAGTTGGATTTAAATAATTGAATGCATCATTAGACTCAACCTCAGCTCGTATAACATTTTCAGATGGACCCAAGGAAAAGTGAAATGGTTGTAACATTTTCTCGTAAGGTAGGAACTATTTCAAAAATGGTAAGGAAGTGACATGATAAAAATTAATAGCCTCAAGATTAAGTTGCAAAGGTTTTGAAGGATCACCTGGGTAGTGACGTGGTGTGGTGATGTCAATGGAGATCATATTAATGGTTGGTAGATAATATATATTCTCTGGTGGAAAAATTTGATCAAATATGGGTGGACGTAGATGTATCATAATTAGTTACGATGGTGGTGTAATGATGGGGTGTGGCCTAGGGGGAGTGTGAGAAACGAAGTCCCCTAGTGGGAGAAGCTGACACATAAGAAATGGTGGTAATTGTAAAAAAATATGAAGATAAAATGTCTAGATCATAGAGGGGATCGATGATAGCTAATTCATCCTTTGAGCTAGCTAAAGCAATAGAAATTGCATCATACTTTTGATAAGATTTGTCATATTCTTCATCCCAGTCTTCCTATGATTTATCTTCTTCTTTAGACTCTATCTAATCATTTTTAGGCTCCCAATTTCCTTTAGACTTGTCATAAAAAAGGTCAATATGCTCTATGATTATCGTAGTGATTTGCACATGGTTGCTAAGAAAATGATTATAATCCAGATCAACCTATTCGTTACGATCGATATACCTTCCACAACCTAAAGTTAGACGTTGAAGAGAATCAACAAGGAGTTCATAGGACATATGTATGGAGTAGCCTAGCCTGAACTTATCTGTAGGTAGATGATATTGGAGCTCCAAAGGTATCCAAAGACCTTGCTAATACCGACCTAAGTCATTTCCTTTCCAATTATGATGATGAAAATACTATAGCACAAAGGACGGGTTGGATATATATTCAATATTGACTTGAAATGATTCTTCATCTTCTTCCATCCTATGGGATGCATTTAAGGCAACATCAAACCCCCATAGAAAAAATATGTTTGGTTCTATAGACACCATAAGGGAACTATTATATTGATGGGTAACAATGTGACAAGAGTTCGGTCTATGTCTTGACCTGTATCGATAAGGGGAGTGAATGTGACATTTTGTACTATGTACTCATCGAGTCTTGGATTAGACATATGGATTGTGACTTGTTGGGGGTATAATGAATATGATGGGGATGTGGTTTATGATGGGTTAGGTAGTGGAGGTATTGGATCTTACTAGATAGGGAGGTGTGAGTGGGTGTTACTAAAATGGTCGATATCGAAGGCATGAGAGGTGGTTTCGGTGATTGGTATGTGGATGTGTAGTTTGGCAATTATGGAGGTGGTGATATGGATGCCTTCTTAGAATTATTGGTAGGAATATCTGATGCATGAGAAGAGGTTTCTATGTATTTTGATGATGATTTTTACTTTTATGTAGACATAGAAGATCTTGGTGGAGGGTTTTTATGAGTGTGGGGTGGTTTAGGTTGGACCTCCAGATGCGTTGATGGTAAAAAGGACTCATCATGATGTGAGACCATATTACAAAATTTAAATGGTTATGAGTCCATAGGGACATAATGCACTTGACCTTCATGTATGTATTTAATGCATTGATGTAATATTGAAGGTACACACCTCATCTCTTGGATCCAGGACCGACAAAGTAGCAAATTATATTGCATGGCCCCTTTTAGAACATGGAAGAGTGTGTGAATTGTTTTCACTCCAAATTGAATAGGAAGAACTACTATCTCGATGGTAGAATACAACACATCATTGAATGCTTGAAGGATGAATGTGGATGTTGTGATGTGGGATGGTGGAAGGTTGAGGTATTGAAGGGTGGATGTGGTGATGATATTGATTGAGGAGCCTGTATCAATTAAGACACACTTATAAGGGGTCTGATATATACTAGCGATGGTATGGAATGGAGGATCCGATATGTTAGCAGGTATAATATTGATCTCATGATCATGAAAATTTATTGTAGGCTCATTGCACTGTTGTATTTTCCCACAAAATTAGCAAAATCATTGGGGTCTTGCGGTTGTAATTTGATCAATTTCAAGATCTCCATTAAAGCTTCTCAATGTGGCTTTTATTGTTGTATCAGCTCATAGATGAAGATCCTAGCCAATGTCATTCTTAGACTATGGGTAAGTCTATTTATTATTGTTAGCATCGATTGAGGTGGGATAGGTGTAATCATATTGGGTTAAGGAGGTTCTTGCGATGTAAAAGGAACATTATTAGCAGGGTTATACATAGTGGCTATTTATCACCAAATTAGCTAAAATTAGGATTTTCGAAATTTGGAATTGGCTAATATTTGGGACCCTTGACCAGGGCCCATTAGCCAAAATATTATGGGTGAAAATTGTTTTTGGGTCGATTCGTCCCAATTTTATAATAATTTTACCATTTTAAGTTTATATTTCCAATGTTACCCCTAATAATAGTGAACCTTCTACATGCATTTTGACACTATTTGCCTGGATTTTGAAACTGATTCACTAAAGTTTTATAAATACATTTTGGGGCCGACCCCTTATGCATAACCCTAATTATTGGGACTCGCATTAGGTGTGGGTTGATTTGGATATCGTCGATTCCTTGTGATAATACTAATAATCCCCACAAACTCTTGGTGAGGTGGATTGGCGTGCACCTGATTCACCTACTTTAGTTGTTCTGCTTAGTTGGTAGGTGTTGTGTTTGTTTCATGTGTGGGAAAAAGGTCTTTGAAGACTCCTATGTGTTGATTATTTGGGGCAAGAGGATTTTTAATCTGAATATCTTACCTCTCGATCATATCATGTACTATATTTTAAAGGTGTAACAAATCTGGATGTCATGATCCCTTTGTTGATGGTAAGCACTATATAGATCCTCCCTGTGAGCTTTAGATTTAAGTCGATTAGGATCTAGTGGATGGATCTCAGGGATATTTATTGCGTGCATCACACATAATCTATTGAAAATTGATTCTAATATTTTTGGCAAAGAATTATATTGTCATAGTGGTCGATGATGTTGGCCTTGTTTTTTATTCTATTCTGGATGATATTGGGTTGGTGGAGGCTGAGCCTGGTAATTTGGCTGAGTCAATGGTTGCGATGGTGCAACTTGGTTTGAGGATCCAGGGATACTCAAAAAAACTTGATTTACTAGGGCTGCATTTTATTGCATGTTGCCTCCTTTAGCATTCTTGTTTATCCATTCCTTTTTACGGAGCTTAATATCACCTTCCTGGACCTTAATGTCCTCAATGACCTTAGCCTGTTCTAGGACCTCCTTGAAGGTTTGATACTTTTGGAGTTGTAATAAAAGCGAGATTTTCTTCAAACAACTTAGAGTGAATAATCTAGTAAGCTTTGTTATGGGTAAGGTGAAAGGCAACTTGGTTATTATTGCTCTCCACCGATTGTCGTTTTCTATGACTGACTCATTTTTTAATTATCTAAGATTATACAAGTCAATCAATGTTGCTTTTTTCCTGACACAAAATAAAAAGCATTCTAAGAATGTATTTGTAAGTTGTTCAAAGGAATAGATGCTATGTCATGGTAGATGATTATACCATTCTAAAGAAGGCATTGCAAGAGTTATTAGGAATGTTCTTAGCATGAGGGCATCATCATCCTGAAGACAAAAGCATACATTCATGAAATGAGTGACATGCTCTTGAGTGTCTTCCTCTCCTTTGAATTTATCTAATTTTAAAATTTCAAAGTGCTTAGGATATGTAGGTGATGACACAGATGGGTGCAATGGTTGGTTGTGAAGTTGATGCAAGGTAGGTTTTTGGTGACCTATACCTAAAGTTTACTTCTTTAATGAATTAATGTGGTCTATCAACAACTTATATGCATCCGATAAAATTATTTAATTTTCTCATATCTACCCTCGAGGAGGAAGTGAAGGCGGTTGGGTGTTGTCAACATGCACGTCCCTATAAGGTAATTCATGGTATGTATTGTTTGGTTCTTGATATTTAGACTACGATTCCTCATAAGGGTAATACTCCTCTAGATAAGTGTATGGTATATTTTATTTAGGTAATTGGTGCCTTTGAGGATGTATGGGCAACTAATTTGGTCATGCACAAGGCGAACAATTTTGGTTTGGTTGTAGTGGAAGGTTTTGATATTGCACAGGGTACCTTATACGTTGTTGCAGCCTATGGGTACTAGGTATAGGCACCGTTTCATGCAATACATTTTGTAATTACTCTTTTTGTACCCTTTATTGATACAACCTTTGTAGGTGTGACCATTGCTTGTCCACCCATTCTTGATTTAATCATTGGTGGTCTAATCGTATTTGATTCAACTATTGTTTTCGATTAATATTTTTCCTAGGTACCTGATGAGTACGGCTAATTTGCTTAGATGTATGGGGTCTATTTACCCTTGTATTTGTAATATGGATGATCTTGTCTTGTCTCTCACCCCTAGTAGGATCTACAACCTATTTTTTATGATCCCTAAAGGTTGCATTAACTTGGTATTCTGGTTTCAAAATGAGCTTCACATAATTAGGCAGTGTAGAGGGGCAACGTTCTTGAATGAACGATCTCTCTTGAAACATATTGGGATTTATATCACCCTCATCTATAATGAATGCAAGAGCTGACATGGATTGTTTGCAAGAATGACGGTTAACACACGTATCCTCTTGATCATGTTCTTGATTTATAGATAGATGCTCAATTGGGGAATCTTGGTAGCAATCATCTTGGTATGGGATGTACTCTTGCATTGCTTTTAATGGGTCTCTAGGGCGATATGAGATGTGAATGCATGATACTACCCTACTAGCCCCTCTCAGTGGGTGGATGATTCTTTGTATAGAAATTAAGTAAAGTTTCTAGATAAGAAAAGTCTCCTTTCTAATCATACTCAGGACTTGTGGGTGCGTCTTGAATAGATATTTCTTGAAGGTCAGATTCCTTATATGAGAGATTCAAGTTACGATGTGTGCCAGGGTGCCAGTCAGGAATAGCAAGGTCCTCTAGACGATATCAAAGATTTTCCATATCTCTTTGTGGGTATTCAAAAATATTGGATCTTGATTGAGCTTGATTGCATGTTATAATAATTGTCTAAACTATGTAAAGAGTAAAATAAACAAACAAGCAAGAAAGTAATTTTTTTGTATTTTTGTATTTCTCAATTTATTTTATTTTTGTTGATGATTTTTTTGTGTGTTTTAGTTTTAAAATCCTATTCCTATGAAAACTAATAAGTAAATGAAATGAAAACTAATAAAAGGTAGTTTGTGCACACCCCCTATTGATGAATGTAACAAAAAAAAAAAAAGATGTCTTCCTAGGATACCATTTCATATTGAGCATACAAATGATATTTCACTAAATGCAAAAAATGTATGTTTAATATTCAGAAAACCCTATATGATATTCAACCTTTAAGAAGACAACAAGGTAGGAAAATAAAAAAATTACAGATAAAGATTATCTCATACTAAGACAACTATAAACAAAATCTGTCTCAATTTGAGATGGTCATAGATAGAGATCGTCTCGACCTGAGATAATTATAGATAAATAGTGTCTCAGACTAAGATGACTATTGCATGACTATTTTAAACCAATAAAATCTTTGCAAATGCTTTAAATCTATCTTTTCTACTTGTCTTTTCAAAAACAAAAAAAAACAATTCACATTAAGAAAAGTGAATGCTTATCTCTAAAATCTCATGCGATTGATAATGACGTGCTTTTCTAATTTATCCCATGTGGGGAACTTAATGCTTTTTATGAGATCATGCGCAAGGTTAACTAGTAGTTTCGACTGCTAGTTATGCGTCCTTTATCTTTAAACTTGCTTTTTGGTGACCATATTGCATCAAGATGACCATGGTTTTGCGGTCATGTCAAATCGAGATGGCCATGGTTTTATGGGGAATTCTACCCGTTAAAGTGGTGAAAACCATTTTTTATCCCTAAGGTTTCCTAAGATGGGTTATGTGGTCTTAAAGGAGTCCATTCAAGTAGTCTCCTCAATATGACATATTTTAGATGTCTACAACTACTCCTACTAAATTTTAGCAACACCTATTAAGAATCTTTGCTCAACAAGATTGTGATCCTTTGTGGTCAAGAATATATTTTTTCTAAAATAATATATGATATTTTTAACTATATGTTGTTTAAATATATTGTATAATTAACCAATAATTATCAAGGTTGTATGGGCACATCAATATTGGGATATGCAATCTGCGAGGAGAAAGTGCCTTATGTTGACCTTGATTTTGGAGTATAGGAGGATATGAGAGTAAGAGAATGAATGTATATTGAAGTGCATGTTAAAAGTACCTATGCAATATGAATTATAGTTATATCTTATTTATGCATATGATTGTGATGAGTGTATTATGGAGGTGTCATTTAGGTCACATTATGTGTATCGGTATGTATACACATCCACATAATTCTTTTACATTTTTTAACTCATGGATACATGCATCTAGATAAATTTGATAATCATATTTAAATATATTTTAAAAGGTAATAACTATATTTTAATGATTTAAATAAAATTTTGAATATTTTAATCTAAAAATAAATATATTTCACAAAAGATTTGATAACACATTTCTAAGTTTAGTTTTATATAGCAAACATATTATACATATATTTTCATATTATCTTAAGACATAAAAATTAAATCCCTTAGACGTGTCCAGGCCTAAAACTTAATAAGAAAAATGATCCATCATAAAATAATTATAAATAATATTTAAAAAATTGAAATGTCAATTACTTGATGCTAGAAATTATAATACTGTAAGCTATTATTTTTAGTATATATATTTTTTCCTTTCTTAATTTATGTGTATTTCTCCAACATAATTTTATGGTTCCTACAGTGTATAACAACCATTCTTGTGTGATTTGATTTTTAAAAAGTAAAAATAAAATTGTATGTAATGTTAGAATAAATGGAAAACTCCTTCCTAAATATTTTATATAAGGATTATTATATTGTAATTGAACAAAAATTGTAGAACTTATATAAGCACCAAAAGAAAAGACGAACTTTAAAACCTTCTTAAATCGTCTTCTAGTGATTTTAAAAGAAGACAGTCACAATCCCCAACACAACCACCCCCACCCCCCCCCCCCCCCCCCCAAACCCCCCCCCCCCCCCAAACAAAAAAGAGCATTTTGATTATTGGACATTTAAACTCGGATTAGAAAAAATCAATAAAATATATTGATTAATAACTTATTTCTCTTAAAATTCCTCCATATTCATCTACTTGTTGTGGTGCAGTGGTAAATGCCCTGGGTGCTGGTAGAGGCCGACCTAGGTTCCATTCCCCTTGTCTCCATCTTGTAGATATATGGTATAGTTAGGAATATCCTATGTGCTGGTAGAGGCCGACAAGGCTTCATTCCTCCTATGCCCAACCTATTGAAAGTGGCACCTCAAAAGGGGTGTTTTCCACTATAAATTAGTTTTACCCAGGTTTTGTAGGTGATTTGGAGAGGAGAGGGAAATCCTCCAAGAGAGGTCCTAGGTTCAAATCTCCACCCTACCAAAAAGCTGAATTGAGTATCCAAAATCCAATTGATAATGTTGGTGCGGGCAGGGTCGGGTGTGACTCTCGGGTGACTTTGACGGTGTAGAACCCCCTGTTCATGGTCTCTCAGACCAAGGTGGCCCCGCAAGGGGTTTTTCACTTAAAAAAAAATTCCTCCATATTCATAAAGGCTTAAAATTTATCACGAGATAGTTTCTTATAAAGAAAAAAATATATGTTGTTAGCTATAAATTTATACTTATCAATATTCACAAAGTGACTAATAATGCATAAATTTAATTTTATATAAACTATTAGAGATTATAAAAATTATTTTGAAAAATATATTAAAATTTTATTTTCAACCACCATATTCTTAATCTTTGTTTTATTTTTTAAATCGATTAATTAATATTTAAAAGAATTACAATTTATGATTTTAACTAGTTAAATTTTGAATTATATTTCATTAAATATGTATTTATGAAATTGAGTGATTTGCTTAAATTTTGCAAGTGTTATCAAGTCGCCCTCTAGGAGGCAGAAGAGCGAAGGTATAATTTGGGAGAGGGCAACAAATCTAGAGAAGCAAAGACAAGAGAGAGATCACCAATATATACCACATGGATCAAATAATAAAATATGGATTACTGCACTAGAAATTTGTTTAATCATAGCAAAAATAGAATAATTACATAAATTTCAATTTTCTAAAGTATGACTTTGAATGAATAGGAGAATTATGTGGCATTATGGAATTGTTGTTTGTTTGTGAGAATTAGTTATCTTATTTTATAACCTTTACTTCACTCATAAAAAAGAAAATAATTGGCTTTTACTTCACAAAATGTTACACTAAAACCATTGCTTTTGAGAGTGCTTACTGTTTGGTTTAGAAGATTAGAGTTGGTTTTCTTGCTTTCCATATATGTTAAAGAGAAAAAATAATAAAAAGTGAATATGAGAAATCCCTTAGGGAAAAATGTGATAATAAGAAAAGAAGGCAATGCATTCTTGTTATTATGGTTAGGGCATGGGATATGCTTGGAAAGAAATGGAGGAATAACTTACTTTTCTATCAAATGAGGGGCATTCTTGTCTCTCACCTACACAAAATTCACATCATAAGATGGATAGAAAAGAAATGGTAATTATCATAGGGTTTTGTAGATTTGAGGAGGACTCATGTCTAGTATGGGAGGAAAAAAAATGGAGAAAGAGAAAAAGAAAAAGGAAAGAAAAAGCAACAAAAGCACCAACAAGATTATAGAGGTTTTCTTTTGTATCATGTCATTATCTTTGGTTAATATTATTGTTTCATTGGGAAAGGGAAATTCACAATGTATGTTGATTTACTTGCTAGAATTATAGAAATAAAAAGTATTTAGTCTTATCCCCTTCACATTTTGTAATTTCAGAATTGAAATGAAAAAACATGTTATGCTTGCAGCATAAGCTTGATTGCTTTTAAAAGGAAACTTAAATAATTTTTTTAGGAGTTGTTTTTATTGTTAAAATTAGGAAAATGGGATGAACTTTAATGCTTCAATTCTTACCATAATTAAGAGAGGAAAAATCATGGTGTACAATTTGATTTTGGATAAAAATCTTAGCAAAATGAGGATTTTGTTTGATTGCTTGTTATATGATAGGATATCAATAATGCATGTTAAAAATTTTATAAGACCTGCTATTGACTAAATCATTTTAGCTTGTAACGGGATGTTTTTCCTTCTCTTATACCTATGAGTTAATTTTTGTCCCTCGATGACTATTCTAAAATTGAAAATAACATTGTTTCTTGTGAAAAGAACCTAACAATAGTTGGAGAGTGTCTCTATGATAGTTATCCTCCATTTGTGGTTAGCCTTGTTCCATTTGTGCATGATAATAACTATGCATTATAGCATGTATGATTTTTCTTAGAAGAGGTTGTAGATATTTCAACTACAATAGGACTAAAATTTAATAGGAGACTTGTGGTATTGTGTATTTTATATATGAATTTTTTTGGTTAAATGCTATAAGAGAGAGGGTTGCCCAATATTTACACCCATAAGACAATTCTAAAGAGATAAAATAGCGAATTAAAACTTTCCTGGCTTTAGGGTATTTAATATATTTAACCAACCACTTAGCACACAAATAAATACTTTGCTTGTAGATGTCAATGATGCCCATCCTACCCTTATCAGTAGGTGTGCAACAAATATCCCAAGAAACCTAATGAAAACCATACAAATTCTTCCCCTTGGCCCAAAGAAAATCCCTAAGTGATGTAGCGACTAGACATGATGATAATTCTAAGACAGATGAAGATGATTCCATAGCTAGATGGGTTCTCCAGTCTAGGATGGGTGAAAAATGATGTTGCAACTAGACATGTTTTTTAATATAGGACGAGTGATTCCATATATGATGGGTATTCCAATCCATATTGGGTATTCTAGTCTACAATGGGTGATCCAGTTCATGATGGGTATTCCAGTTTGTGATGGGTGCTTTGGTTCCTATCTGGTATTCAAGTCTTAGATGGGTACTTCAGTTTGTGATGCCTATGATGGATGCTTCCTCTAGAATCTTGATATTTCTCCTCTACAACCTACACATATAACATAGCAAATACACACAGAGCCTGCAAATAGGGAGTTTAGATACACAATGTTGGTTTGTTAGGAATGAAAGACAATGTTTTATTATTGATGAAATGGTTAGATTACAACAAATCCTTGAGTGACTCTCAAATCCCTCCCTTTCCTGACCTTTGTCTCCTCTCCTCCTCACTAGACCCTATGAATATACTCCTATGACTATTTATACTTTTCTTTTTTTGATCGATTCACCTTCCTTTTGTACTTTTATTTGTCTGAACGATTCACCTCCCTTTCGTCGGATCGTATCATTTCCTCTCCCAAGCAGATGTCCACATCATATTCATTAGGTAAGAGAAAATGTAAATGGGTGAAGCTCATGAACATTTTTAAAGTTCTCAACTATGATTCCATACTTATCCCTCTGTACTCATTTGTTTCTTCCATTTGACCAGGTACTCATAATAGATCCTCTTTCTCATTTTCCTTAATATTCTTGAGTCTATGATTATCTCAATTTCATATTGTCCCTTCTCTAGCAGTTGTGTTATTCATTATTCAGTAAAACCATCAATTATTTTGTCTTTATCCCCATCCATAGGAGGATCATAGTATGGATATAAATTAGCTACATTAAATATTGGGGAAATATCGATGTCTTCTAGAAGCTCAATTTCATGTCTTTGTAGCATACTTCTTCAGGACCTTACAAGGTCCAATCTCCTTCCAATTTATTTTGTCGTAAAAACCTTTGGGAAACCTTTCCTTTCATAAGTATGCCAAAACTAAATTCCCAACTTGGAATTCTTGTATTCGACACTTGAGGTTAGCATGTTGCTTGTATTTGATAATATTCTTTTCTAAATCAGCTTTCACTTCATGATGTAGATCTTACATGTACTCAGCAAAATCCTCTACCATAGCATTGGGTTTTTATAATTTAACTATGCTTCGCATATCATCCACTCCTTGAGGATGGATTCCATACACAATCTAGAATGGAATTTTGGTCATGCTTGTATTTACTGAATTATTGTATGTAAATATTGCCTATGCTAACACAATATCCTATAATTTTGAATTTTTCTCAACTAGACATCGCAACAAATTCCCAAGGCTTATGTTCACTAATTTAGTTTATCCATTAGTTTGGGGGTTATAGGTTGAACTAAATATTAGTTTAGTATCCAATCACTTTTATAGGGTGTGCCAGAAGTGACCCATAAACTTTGCATCCCTATCTGACACAATGCTCTTTGGCAAACCGTGCAACCTCACAACTTCTTAGAAGAACAAGTTAGCAATATGGATAGCATCGTTGGTTTTCTTAAAAGGTATAAAATGTACCATCTTTTAGAATCTGTTAACAACAATAAAAATAGAGTCATTACCTTTTTGTGTCCTTGGCAACCCAAGAACAAAATCCATGCTTAGTCTTCTCATGGTCTCTCTAGTATTGGTAATGGTTGATATAGCCTATTATTTTGACTCCTCCCCTTAGAATGCTAGAAAAATCGACAATCTTACACAAAAAAATTGACATCTACATTCATTTTGCATCAAAAATAATTGGCACCAAGTTGTCCCATCATTTTATCAATACCAAAATGTCCAGCTAATCCTCCACTATGCTTCTCTCTTATCAGGTTCTCCCTCATTGAACCCTATGGTATGCATAACTATCATCCTTTGAATAACAATCCCTCTTGGATGAAGTATTCCAACCATGTTTTTATGTCCCCTATAGTAGGATTATTGCACGCTATCCAAGCTCCCCTAAAATACACATCCTCAGCATTAAGTTCCTTCATAGCATCAAAACCCATGACTTCAACCTGCATTGTATTTAATAGTAGACTCCTTCTACTCAAGCTATAAGCTACATAATTTGAACAACCATTTCTATTCTTCAAGATAAATGAATATCCCTACAAGAATTCCATCTACTTCATATATCGTTGACTTAGCTTTCTCTGGTTGTTGATGAACCCGTGGGGCATGATTATCTATGAATAAGATAAAATCTTTTTGCAGTAAATAATATCTCCATTTCTCCAAGGATTGAACTATGGCATAAACCGTCTGGTCATAGACCAAGTATTTTATCTTTACCTCATTTAGCTTATTGCTAATATAGGTAATGGGTTTGCCTTCCTAGCTCAAGACTCCTTTGATCACCTTCCTACTGATATCACAATCTACCTAAAAGACATTGTTGAAGTTTGGTAATGCTAGAACAGGTTGTTATGATATCTTCTCCTTCAAGATTTGAAAGCTTATTTCTATTTTAGTTTTCCACTTAAATTCATGCCTTCCTCCTTTCATTATTTCTATGATCAGCATACAAATTTCACTAAATTTCATAATGAATTTTCTATAGAAACATGCAAGGCCATGGAAACTCCTAGTCTCAAACATACTTCTAGGTGATGTCCAACTCACAATGGCCTTGAAATTTTTAGGGTCCGTCCATAACCCTTCTTGGGATATCACAAAGCCCAAGTACACTAATTCCTCTTTCACAAAACTACATTTCTTCAAGTTGACTAGCAACTTATCTTCCTTCAATATTTGTAAGATCGATCTCAAATGTGCCAAATGGTCTTCCTTGTTCTTACAAAATATCAAAATATCATCCAAGTAGATAACGATAAACTTGCTGAGAAATGGATTTAACACTTCATTCATCAACCACATAAAAGTAATGGGTGCATTTATCAATCCAAAGGGCATAACCAACCACTTGTACAATCCATTCCTTGTCTTGAATGTGGTCTTCCACTCATCTCCTTCACTAATTAGGATATGGTGACACCCACTCTTCAAATCTATCTTCGTGAAGTACTTTGCTTCACTTAAGTAGTCCAGGGCTCCAACCAGTACTATGATCAGTCGAGCGATGCACAAGACTCCAACCACACTATAGAAAGCATGAACATGAGTGATGCCTACTTTGAGATCTAGGAGGAGACCAATCCCTATTGTGAGCACTAGAAAAATGACCTAAGGCTGAAGAAGATCGTCCCATTGACCTACTACGTCGAGGACTCATAGAAATGAAGAAACCTTGATGCAGAGGTATATTAGGTGATAGTGCATAGAGCCTCATGCCAATACTTGATAAGATTCATCAAATTTACCAACTCATGCACCACCTTGGAAGTATATGAATGGATCTGAATAGTAACAACAAAAAGCATTGTAATATTTTCATTTATAGAATATTGTAAGGAAATTAAATCTCTAGAATAGATGGCAACATTCCTAGCTTTCCAAAGCTGAAACAAAATATTAGCACGAAAGAAATTCCACAAATTAGCAATATAAGTAGGCCAACAAATATTATCACAAAAAACTCATCTTTCATATGAAGAACTTAGGATGAAAAGGTTTAAAAAATGAATGAATCCAATCCCAAGTAGACTAAGTATGAGAGTAGAACCAAAATAGATTCTTAAAGGTTTCAAAATAACCATAAGAAAGACACTTAGGATTAGGAAGACCAAACCTATTGAGCCTATCTCCCATAAGAAGATCTTGATAAATAAGATACCAGAGAAAAAATGTAATCTTAGGTTCAATATTAGAATGCCAGATACGATTCAAATGAGCAATCCAATTGTAGGAGTTAGAGTGAGTCTACCATATCTCATTAAGCTTGTCAATACCGAAGGAAAAAGGACTAAGAAGAGGATAAAATAAGAAATAAGAGTAGTTCTTGAAAGGAGTATCTACAACATTCTAATACCAATTCCTCCACCAAGCACTTAGGGTTGAAGGTTGATCTTATGTAGCATGACATAAGGTATAAGCTCCTAGATTTTAATAATAGAAGGAAGATACAAGTTTTAAAGATTAACAAGAAGAACCAAAGAGTTAGACAAAATATGAGACCACCAGATATTTTGAGAATTTAACAAAAGACCATTACGAAAACCATCACCAATCCAATAAAGATGAGGTTTCACCACCTCAAAATCCCACCAAATACTTTTAACAATAAAGGAACCCTAAATCTTAATTGGGTTAGAAGTAATGATAATAGTGTGAAGGCCAATATTACCCCAAGATTTATGCCCATTAGACAACCCTGAAGAGATACAATGGAAAATTAAAAATTTCAAGTCTTCAGGGCCTTCAATAGCTTTAACCACCCACTTAGAACACAAATAAATGCTTTGTGTGTATATGTCAATGAAACCCATCCTACCCTTATTAGCAGGCATGCAAAAAATATCCCAAGCAACTTGATGAAAACCATGAAAATTCTTCCCCTTGGACCAAATAAAATCTCTAAGTGATGCAGTGACTAGACGTGTTGATAAGTATAAGATGGGTGAAGATGATTCCACAACTAGATGGTTTTTCTAGTCTATGATGAGTGCAAAATGATGTCACGACTAGATGGATTTTTCAATCTAAGATGAGTGCTTCCGTCTGTGATGGGTGTTTTAATCCATATCATGTATTCTAGTCTATGACGGGTGATCGAATCCATGATGGATATTCCAGTCTGTGATGTGTTCTCTAGTCCATGTTGGGTATTCCAGTGTGAGAAAGATACTTTAGTTTAAGACAGGTACTTTAGTATGATGCCTATGATGGATACTTCCTTTGGCCTATTGGTATTTCTCCTCTGTAAACTACATACATAACACAATAAATACACACACAAAGCCTACAAATAGGGAGTTTAGAGACACAATGTCAGTTTTTTAGGAATGAAATATAATATTTTATTATTGATGAAATGATTGGATTACAAAAAATCCTTGAGTGACTCTCAAATCCCTCCCTTTCCTGTCCTTCGTCTTCTCTCCTCCTCAACAACCCTTCTAAATATACTCCTATGGCTATTTATACTTTTATTTGTCTAATAAATTCACCTTCGTTTTGTACTTTCCTTTGTCTAAATGATTCACCTTCCTTTCGTAAGATCGTATTGTTTCCTCTTACAAGAAGATGTTTGCATCATACTCACAAGGTAAGAAAAAAATATTTATAGGTGAAGCTCATGAATATTTTTAAAGTCCTCAACCGTGATTCCATACTTAGCTATCTCAACAACTTCCATCCATGTTGCCCCTTCAGTTGATTGTTTCTTCCATTTGACCAGGTACTCATAATAGACCATTTTTATCATTTTTCTTGATATTCTTGAGTCTATGATTACCTCAATTTCATCTCATTCCTTATGTAGCATATGTGTTATCCATTTTTCAGCAAAAAAATGAATTATTTGGTCTTTATCCCCATCCCTAGGAGGATCATAGTATGGATATAAATCAGCTACATTAAATTTTTTGGAAATATCGATGCCTTTTGGAAGCTCAATTTCATATGTGTTTGTAGAATACTTCTTCAATATCTTACAAGGTCCAATATTATTCCATTTTAGTTTGTTGTAAGTACCTTTGGGAAACCTTTCCTTTCATAAGTATGCCAAAACCAAATCCTCAACTTGGAATTCTTGTATTCGACGCTTGAGGTCAACATGTTTCTTGTATTTGATAACATTATTTTCCAAATTAAATTTAACTTCATGATGTAAATATTGCTTATACTCAGCAAAATCCTTTGCCATAGCACTGGGTTTCTATAATTTGATTGTGCTTCATAGCTCATCCACTTCTCAAGGGTGAATTTCATACACAATTTAGAATGGGATTTTTGTCATGCTTCTATTTAATGAATTATTGTATGCAAATTCTGCCTATACTAACACATTATCCCACAATTTCAACCTTTTACCAACTAGACATCACAACAAAATGCCAAGGCTTTTATTCAAAACTTCAGTTTATCCATCATTTTGAGGGTGATAAGATGAATTAAATCTTAGTTTAGTATCCAATTGCTTCCACAAGGTGCACCAAAAGTGACCCACAAACTTTGCATCCCTATCTAACATAATGCTCTTTGGAAAATTGTGCAACCCCACAAATTTTTAGAAGAACAAGTTAGCAATATGGGTAGCATCATTGGTTTTCTTATAGAGTATAAAATGTGCCATCTTTGTGAATCTGTCAACAATAAAAAAAATAGAGCCATTACCCTTTTGTGTCCTTGGTAACCCAAGAACAAAATCCATGATCATGTCTTCCTATGGTCTCTTTGGTATTGGTAATGGTTCATGTAGCCTAGTATTTTGACTCCTCTCCTTAGCATGTTGGAAAAATTGACAACCCTGCATAAACATTTTGACATCTACATTCATTTCAGGCCAAAAATAATTAGCACCAAGGTGTCCCATCATTTTTTTGATACTAAAATATCCATCTAATCCTCCACTATGTTTCTCTCTTATCAGGTTCTCCCTCATTAAACCCTGTGGTATACATAATTGTCATCCTTTGAATAACAATACCTCTTGGATGAAGTATTCCAACCATGGTGTTATGTCCCCTATAGTAGGATTATTACATGCTATCAAAGCTTCCCTAAAATCGACATCCTCAGCATAAAGTTCCTTCATAGCATCGAACCCTAGGACTTTAACCTGCATTGTAATTAACAGTAGATTCCTTCTACTCAAGGCATCAAATACATGATTGAAGAACATGTGCTTATACTGAGAGGGGGGGTGAATAGTATATAATAAATATTTTTGCTTTTTAACCCAAATAATAGCATCAGCAATATTAAAATAGTAAACATCACACAAAGCATCACACACATGAGAGACATGATTTTACGTGGTTCATCTAATACAGGATACTCCGTGGAGAAAATATTTCTAATAAAATTTTCTCAAATAAATTCTCTTGGGAATCCTTTCCCTACAATTTTTGGACCTCTGTCCAAAGGAGACACCAATCCTCTAAATCAAGTTCGTGGATCTCTATCCATAGGAGAACTCCTCCTTTGCTCTAGTCGGTGATCCTCTAGAAGACTACTACCTCCACTGCACTAGCTTGTGTATCTCTCCCCACTGAAGACTCTTATCCCCACTCAAAAGACCTATCATCACTACCCTGGCTAATGGATCTCTATTTACTGGAGACTACTATCCTCTCTACTCTGTCACCTCCAAATATTTATCTCAAATATGTACTAAACACAGTCCTTTAGTCTAGCACAACTTTGCTCAATATATGTCTTTGATCTGGCACAAACTTATCCTCAAACCTACACCAAACTCTATCTATAAGTCCTCTCTAGAACTTTCTCAAATCTGTTCTACAAGTCCTCTCTAGAACTTGCTCAAATTTGCTTTACAAGTCCTCTCTAGAACTTGTCCAAATATTCTCTACAAGTCCTTTCAAGAACTTGTCCAAATCTGCTCAATAATTCCTCTCAAGAACTTATCCAAATCTGTATTGTAAGCTTCCATAAAATCTCACACAAAATCAGTCCATAAGTCTCCTTAAATACTTACCTCAAATCTGCTCAACAAGTCCACACAGAACTTGTTCAATATCATAGAAACATAAAGAGAATTGTTAGAGACTCAATATGCTTCAAATTCAACTCAATGCTCAATCACTTTCTCAACTCAATTCATAATATAGAATAATTTGTTTTATGGAACTTGAACAATCACTTCACACATCCACTTGACTAGGCTCAACAAAATCTACTCAACCAATCACTCAATGAAATAATCCTTGCTCACAAACCCTAGTCCAAGTATATAAACATCAACTCAAAATGTTTTCAATAATTCTCAATCACAAATCTCACATAACAATGATACTCATGTTATTTTCAAACCCTAATTCAAGTTCTTTGACCAACAACTCACTTTAGCAATAATGCTTATAAAACGATTCTCACATAACAACTCTTTATCCCAGAAAACCTTGAATCATTAACTCAAAAAAACTCAATAAGGAAGCCCTAATCAAATCCCTTTCACTCCAAACTTATTTTTAGAAAATCAATCAATCAACTCAACTATGGAAGAATGTGCTCATACCTTTTTCTTGATGATTAAGGGATCTCATAAATCTTCCACAACCACAACTACTTCTATGCCAAACTCAAACAGGTTAGTAGATAAATATTTATCATAATGTAATGCAAAACCTCAATTACACCTTATCACTCCATCTATAAAAACAACCATCAACATACATAAAATATTTTCCAATAACACCTTATAATCTCCCAATTAAAATAAATTTAACATCCACCAAAATTTAACTCAAAAACCTCTTTAATTAAATTTTAATAGCAAGAACTTTGGCAAAAATCAAATCCACTTTCCTTATAACTCCAATAACATAAATCAATTACCAAACATGCAACTTTTCATTCTACCCTTATAACTCCCTTTTTACCTTAGGAAAGACATTAGGCAAAATAAAAATTTATTTAAAAAAAATACCTTTGCCACTTATGAGATTCAAACCCCTAATCTCTACCTCCTCATGTGCCCTAGCCATGGACTAGACCACCACGTGTGCTAGACGCATGCTTGGAATATTAAGAGCACCTTGTGCTATTTCTTCTAAGCATGACGCTCAAACAAGCGTGTGCCAAAATGTTTTCCTCTGCAGCGCTCAAGACAAACATGCCAACAACCTCCACATGAATCAATCATGGTCACTTCCACTCCCAATGCTCTCGCAAAACACGCGCTACCAATGGACCACCCTATCCAATGGGAGTGAGGCCTTAAGCCCTCTCATTTCATCTTCTTCCTTACGCTAAAATACAACATGAAATTTATCTCATTCCTAAATGATTGCACAAATTACTCTTTTCTCTATCGCATGAATATTAATCGATGAAGGGTAAGTTTAATCCCCTTTGGCATAGCTTTTATGTATGAATTTCACCTTTTGACATAGACGTCGACTCTCCACTAAATTGATGATGTCGACACTTTTTTAAAACCTTTATAATTTATTAATTATTTAAATTCTAAAAGAATTGAAATTTTATAAATTATTTTTATAAACCTTTGACTTTAATAAAAATCAAAGCCTTCTTGAGATAAAATTTGAACCTTTCTTTTTACTCCACTGATTTGATGTAAATTATTCTGCCACCATGGTTTTAATAAAAACATTTTAATTTTCACCATGGTTTTAACACAAACCCTTATAAAACAAGTTTTTGATAACTTTTCTTCAACTCTTCGCATTGTTCCTGGTGGCAGTAATGGTGTACTCCATGGTATTAATGACGACTTCATATGTTCACTTTGGCATCAATGATAACTTCTCATCTTGACATCAATGATAACTAAATGAGCTCAAAATGTCTACCAATGATTTGAACAAGCACTTCTATGCTTCAAGACAAATGAATATCCCTGTAAGAATTCCACCCACTTCATATGCCATTGATTTAGCTTACTATGGTTGTTGATGAATTGTAGGGCATGATTATTTGTGAACAAGACAAAATATTTTGGAAGCAAATAATATCTCCATTTATTCAAGGCTTGAACTATGGTATAAAACTCTTGGTCATAGATCGAGTATTTCCTCTTTGCCTCATTTAGCTTCTCATTGAAATAGGCAATGGGTTTGCCTTATTGGCTCAAGACTCCTTCGATCGCCTTCCTACTGACATCACAATCTACTTGAAAGACCTTGTTGAAGTCTGGTAATTCTAGAATGGGTTGTTCTGTTATATTCTCCTTCAATATTTGAAAGATTCTTTTGGTTGTAGTTGTCCAATTAGATTCATGTCTTCCTCCTTTAATTTTTTCTGAGATCAACGCATAAATTCCACTAAAGTCCTTGATGAGTTTCCTATAGAAAGTTGCAAGGCCATGGAAACTCCTAGCCTCAAACATACTTCTAGGTGACACGCAACTTGCAATGACATTAACCTTTTCAAGGTTCATCTGTAACCCTTTTTGGTCTATCACAAAGCCCAAGTACACCAATGCCTATTTCATAAAACTACATTTCTTCAAGTTGACTAGTAACTTCTCTTCCTTCAATATTTGTAAGATCGATCTCAAATGTACCAAATGGTATTCCTTGCTCTTACTGAATATCAAAATTTCATTCAAGTAAACAACCAAAAACTTGCTAATAAATGGATTTAACACTTCATTCATCATCCACATAAAAGTATTGGATGCATTCATCAATCCAAAGGGCATAACCAACCACTCGTACAATCCATCCCTTGTTTTGAATGTGATATTCCACTCATTTCCTTCCCTACTTTGTATCTAATAATATCCACTCTTCAAATCTATTTTCATGAATTACTTTGCTTCACTTAAGAAGTTCATCAAATCATCCATGAGAGACAATAGGAATCGATACTTGATAGTTATCTTATTAATAGCTCTTGAATCCGTACACATGCGCCATTCCCCACACTTCTTTGGTGTAAGCATTTCTGGTACTGCACATGAGCTTAAGATTTCCAGGATCAATCCTTTATCCAGTAGCTCCTGAACTTGTCTATCTATTTCCTTATTCTCAATTGGCATCAACCTATATCCTGCCTTATTGGGTAAACTTGATCCAGGAATAAAATCGATGTGATGGCTAATAATTCTTGTTGGTGGGAATCCATATGGTAATGCTTATAATAAAATTTATGCATACTCGTCTAGAAAATCCTTCACTTCACTTGGAACATCCTCCTTATTACTTGTAATTTCATCCTTTATGGGTTTAATAATTAAGGTAAAACATACCTTCTACTTTGTTATCTCATTCAAAAATTATTTTCCTAAAATCAAACATATTTTAGGACCATTGTCCTCTCTTTTGTCCCTATCCTTCAATGGACTCAACACAAACATCTTACCATATTTCATAATAGTGTAGGTTCTTTCCCTACCATCATGTACCACATTCTTGTCGAATTACCAAGGTCTTCCCAATGACACATGGTAAGCATCCATGGGCATAATATCACACATGACCTCATATTTGTATGATTATATCTAAAAATTTACCTTACACTATTCACTCACTAGAATCTAGTGTCCCTTTTGCAACCAAGAGACCTTGTATGGACTAGGATGTTCTTCCTTCCTCAACCCCAACTTCTCTACCATCTTAGTAGATACTAAATTATCTGTGCTTCCACTTTATAGGATAACCTTTCAATATTTACCACCAAAATTTCATATAGTTTTGAATAGATTTATCCTTTGGATAGGTTCACATTTCTTCTTTTTTGGCTTCAAGAGAACTCTCTTCATCATGAGAGATTATCCTTGCTCGGGATCCTCCACATACCTTGGTGAAGCAACACTTTCTTATTCAACTTGGACAATATGATTTCAAACCTCCTTTCCTTTATTGTTGCCTTTTTGTGTGTTTGGACATTCAAATTCCTGATGTCCATCTTATCCACACCTATAACATCTTCCAAAGAATCTTCTACCCCTTCCTTGATTAAAACTATTCCTTCCTTGTGAGAAGTCTCCATCTCCTTTGGTGGTCTGGCTGACATCATTATTAGAATCACTACCTTATCCTTCTTATTTTTTTTGTACTCTACTACTAGTTGTTTTTCCTCGTCCATGCAAGAATCATCCTCTTCTTCTCTAGCTACTTTGTTGCCTCCGTAACTTCTTTTATGCCTTTAAAGTATACTGGTAGGCTTCCTCTACCATCCTTATCCTTATCATACTACTTTAATCTTGTATAGACATCCATAGTCCATTGATGTACTTTAACACTTTCTCTTCATCATCTTCCACATGATCATACCGGATGGTGAGCATGTAGAACTTTTTCGTGTACTGTAGAACTCTTCCACATTGATGTAATTTGATTATTTTTGAGAGTGCATATTGTTTTGTTTAGAATATTATAGTTGGTTTTTTTGCTTTCCATATATGTTAAAGAGAAAAAATAATAAAAAGTGAATATGAGAAGTCCCTTAGGGAAAAATGTCATAATAAGACAAGAAGGTGTTGGGCCTCAAAAAAATCCCAACTTATATTACACCCCTAATTTTTCAAAAAGTTGTCAAGAAAGGAATATCTAGGTGATTATAGGATGTGATGGTCATTTTCAAAAGTGAGAAGTCCTAGGAGGATCATGATAATTCAAAAGAGTCTCCATGGTCATGGAAGGTATAGGTCTTGGTCATATTGTGCTTAATTCATTCAAAAATATCCTTCACAATTTGTTCCTATTATTTAATCATGAAATTACCATTTTAACCATTTTATCATTTATCTCCATTAAATTTTTTACTTCATAAACCCACAACACCATCCATCCATTTTGCCTAAATCCACCTTTATCCATTCATAGCCACCATATTCACCCTATACATTAAACACCCCCATATATCATTTATCACCCCTAACCCATGATATTATCAAATATTCTAGCCATTTACTTTACAAGTCCATAAATATTTTATAATTCATTGAATACACCCCACTAGGCCATATATTTATTTTATCATTAAGTATAATATCATCCATATTTGTTCCTTGTATTGAGTCATAATCACATCAAATATTAAACCATCGAATGTGTTTAGCCCCCATGTCCATTAAAAAACCTTACCCCTCTAATTTTCCCTTGTTCGCCTAAGTTGATCGACAAATCAAATAACTCATAGTATTAAGACATATCCCCCTAAGGTTAGCCATGAAAATTCCCTGCCATGGTCATTAAATTTTCCCCTAAGTCCTTAGGTTAGTCACCATGATGCATACATTTGCCATATCCTATTTTACCTAAGGTTTGGAAGGTTCTCTCCACATAGTAAATATCCCCCCTTCAAACCTATGAGAAATTTATGTGGCCTAAACATTAGCCTTAGGAGATCATGCCCACATCCATTCACATCAATTCCATTAAAAAAGTCTAAAAACCATTAGTAGTTCACCTAAGGTCTAAAGGCAAATACATCATTGGTCCACAAATTAAAAAAATATTAGCGATTGGTCCGCTAGGCTTTGGTAAAAAGTAGCGATTGGATGATGCTAGAAGACAAGAAACTTCCCCCATCGATGAGTCTATACCATGGAAGGTGTAAGACATTAATAATTAATTCTGATTGGTTTGATAAAGGATAAAATTTGATTTCTATTGGTCTACCAAACATTATAAATAAGCAACAATTGGTTCGCCAGCCTCAACGCTTGCTAGCGATTGGTTGGCATTAAATGATAAGAAATGCGAAACCATGAGGATTTATTTTGAGCTATACCATGGGCAAGTTAGAGAGGAATAAAAGGAAAAGATACTGTTGGAAATTTGAGTGATTTTATGTTGTCATTGATGTCACATGGATCACATTGAGTTTTGGTGGCCAAAGCATTTCATAAATAAGCATTTATTATATTTTGGATAGCATGGATATATATAGGGTATTTGTGAAAATCAAGGTAGGCAAAATAAAAGGTTTTATTTAAAACCATGGATGGCAGATTTGAAATGGGTTTTTCTTAAAACCTAGGTTGGCTTTTTGTTTCATCGAAAAAGGTGCCCCGATGATGGAGATATTTAATTTTAAATATTTAAGTTTAAATTTTAAATTATTTAAAATTTAAAATTAAAATTAAAATTTAATTTATAGTGTCGACGTCAAAGAAAGGAAAAAATAAATAAAACTAATATTTAAATTATAGCACCAATGTCAAAGGAAAGGAGGAGGACATATATATATATATATGCCCAAAGTTTTGATTTATTTCTGTAAGCACTCGATTTGATATTTGGATTCGGATGGTAAAAGAGTTTGTGCATCGTGTGTCGAAGTGTGTGTGAAAAGGGTTTTAAAAGGCTTATGATTTTTGCATTCGTTGAAGAGACTATTGTGGAGTAAAGCAAAACGTATATGCCTCCTTGTCCTAGTGGTTCGTGCGCTATGTGTGAAGAAGGAGGTCCTACGTTTGATTCTTACCGAAGGTGTTTTGCTGTGTTGAAACGTGTGAAGCACATTTTGTTTTCGAAGGGCACAAATATTCATGGTATAAGATTTTATTGTGTGCTCCTTTTGAGCATGTGAGGGCGTGTGGCCCAATGGAAGGTTGGTTGTGGTTAAGGCATTGAGCAAGAAGGTCAGGAGATCGAATCTCGTTAGCGACAAAGTGTGTTGAGTGAGACAGATTTTATGGTCAACCAAAAGGCTACTTCATCTTCATAAAAGGTATGGGCACATTCTCCTATTGATTGTTTATGGTGGTTGATTTCTGAAATATCATTGGAGAGAAAAGGATTAATTGTGGTTTCCTTTTCGAAAGTAGTTGTTTGAATGCTTCAAGGTTTTCTGGGTTGAGAGTTGCTATTAAATCTTGTTTTATAAGCATTGTTGTTGAAGCCATTAGTAGTGTGAAAAACCTGAGATAGGGTTTGAGAAGAACATGAGTATCATTGTTATGTGAAGAATGTTTTATTAGCATTGTTTTTGAAGCCCATTGGTTATGCAAAGAACTTGAACTTGAGAAGAACATGAGTATCATTGTTATGTGAGATTTGTGGTTGAGCATTTTTGGAAACATTTGAGTTGGTTGATACATGCTTGGACTAGGGTTTGTAAGAAAGAGTTGTTCCATATGGTAGGTGGTTAAGAAGAGTTGTTTGAGCCTAAACAAGTGATTGTGTGAAGTGGTTGTTCAAGTTCCATGAAACAAACTATTCTATATTCTGGATTTGAGTTGAGATTGAGATTGAGATTTGAGGATAGAACATATTGAGTCTCTAAAAATTCTCTTTATACTTCTATAAGATTAATTTGAGTTGAGATTGTTATTTGAGGATAGAATATATTGACTCTCTAACAATTATCTTTATGCTTCTATAAGATTAATTTGAGTTGAGATCGAGATTTGAGGATAGAACATATTGAGTCTCTAACAATTATCTTTATGCTTCAAAATATTGATTTGATTTGAGATTGGGTTCTGAGTATAGAACGTATTGAGTTGCTAAAAATTCTCTTTATGCTTCTATGAGATTGAATTATTGACCAAGTTCTTGGTGAGCTTGCTAGTGCAGATTTGAGCAAGTTATTGGTGAGCTTGCTAGAGAAGATTTGGGCAAGTTCTTAGTGAGCTTGCTAGTGCAAATTTGGGTAAGTTCTTGGTGACCTTGCTACTACAGATTTGAGCAAGTTCTTGGTGAGTTTGCTAGAGCATATTTGGACAAGTTATGTGTGAGCTTGTTGAGCATATTTGGACAAGTTCTCTGTGAGCTTGTTGAGCAGGTTTGGACAAGTTCTATGTGAGCTTGTTGAGTAGATTTGGACAAGTTCTATGTGAGCTTGTTGAGTAGATTTGGACAAGTTCTGTGTGAGCTTGTTGAGCAGGTTCTGAGTGAAATTATTGAGCAGGTTTTGAGTGAGCCTATTAACAAAGCTTTGGAGGTGAAAAAGTATAGAGGATAGAGTCTCAGTGGATAGAGATCTAGCAACATAATTGAATATAAATTTGAGTGAGGAGTCTTCAAGTGGAGAGATATCCATCAATCAGTGCAACATAGAGACATAATCTTCTAGAAGATCACTAGCCAGAGTAGAAGGGGAAAAATTTCTCCTATGGAAGAGATCCACGAACTTGACATTAGGGGATCAACATCTCCTTTGTATAGAGATCCATAAACATTGTAATTGGGAAGGATTCCCAAAGAAATTGATTGAGAAATTTTTAGTAAAATATTTTCTCTATGGAGTAGCCCACATTGGGTGAACCACGTAAACTATGGTGTCTCTATTGTGTATGGTGTTTTGTATATTGCTTGATTACTGCTATTGATACTATTATCTATACACTGCATAATATTGAATTGAAAATAAAAGTAAAAAATGGTCTTATACTTTTCACCCCCCCTCTCAGTATAAGCTTGTATTCTTCAATTGGTATCAGAGTGGGTTCCTTCAAAAAGGCTAACAGCTTGAGGGCAGATTCTACAATAACATAGATGGCTTCACAGAATGTGTCATCTACAAATAAGGCTCCACTATTTTATGGTAACAATTATGCTTTCTGGAGCATTATAATGAATAACTACTTGATATCACAAGGATATGAGGTATGACAGATGGTTGCAAAAGAGTATAAGGTTGAAGGTGGTCCCGAGGAAGATAAAACTATCAAGAAATTGGTTGAGATCAATGCAATGGAAATGAATTATATTCTGAGTGGGCTACGTGAGAGAAATGTTTCAAAGGTCATGGTATTTAATTCAACAAATTAAATGTGGACCAAGTTGTAGAATACCTATGAAGGATATTCCAAGGTAAAGTTGGTAAAACTACAAACTCATAGAAAAATATTTGAGGAATTGAAAATGGAAGATTCTGAAGATATTGCATATTTTTTACTTCGAGTTGATGAGATTGCTAACACCATGAGAGGTCTAGGATTTGAAATGAAAGAATCAAATTTTACTCAAAAGGTTTTGAGATCACTTCCCATGAAGTATGATGCAAAGGTTTCAGCAATAGAAGAAACAATGGATATCAACAAGCTAACAATGGAAGAACTACAAGGAACTCTCACAACTTATGAGATGAGGAGAAGTAAGCATCAGGTTCCAATAAAATAAATTGCATTCAAGGCCTCAGAGAAAAATAAATGGAAATTTCCAGAGACAGATAGAGATTCATATAATTATGAGGAAGCTAAATTCATCAAAAGGAAAAAGGACTTAAGAAATTACAGGGATATGAAGAAAGTTAGATGCTACAAGTGTGGTGATTTTGGTCACTATGCATACAAGTGTCCACATGAAGAAAATAGTGATGATGAAAAATAGGGTCACAGAAGAAAAGAAGGTGGAAAGCATAAGCATGACAAAGATGACAAATACAAGCAAAGCAAGTATGATAAGAAGAAAATTTTTCATAAGACAAAGAAAACCTTCTACATTGTAGAAGCAAGTGATAGCTCATATCACAGTGATAAAGACAAGTCAAATAATGAAAAGAAATAACATCTATTCCTAGGAATAGAAGGTGAAAGAGAACAATGCTTTGTGTGTGGTCAAAGATATCACATATCAAGATATTGCAATGGCTTCAACGATAGTGAAGATGAGATGACACATTAAGGAAATAGGTATGGTCAAAGAAATGTTGAGAGTTTGTTTGCTATAGAAGATTATAATGATTTTAGTGACAGTGAAGATGAAGAAGGGTTTTTCTATGGGATAAAAGAAACAGAAGAAGTCTCACTTTTGGTAATAGAAAAAGAAGAGGATGAGCCAAGAAAACAAAAAATAAAATTTAAAAGGCTAAAAGAAGAAATTAGGAATCTTGAAAACAAGATTCGAACAGATGTAAAAATCAGAGTAGAACAACTTCAGACAATCAGTGATCTAAGATATGAGCTTCAAAATGCAAAAAGGATAGAGGAAAGGATGAATGAAGAATTAAGGACAATAACAACAAGACATGACACATTAAATGAAAAGGTTCAAAAATGAGTGGAAACTTATTTTAAAGTTGTATCTTATTTCCAAGAAAAGTCACACTCAAAAGGAAATGAAGTTCTAAAATATGAAAGCAAGGAAGCACCTAAGATTTGTGAAGAAAGTTCCAAAGTTCCTATGGCTCCAAACATCCAGTTTGGATCTTTTTTTGATATAGGTGAATCAAGTTCAAAATGAAAATAAATTCTTGAAGAGGAAAGTAAGGAAGAAATTAAGGAAGAGGATTTATATACTACAAAGAAGGTTAAAGGATACAATGCACAAGTCAAATATGATTACAAGGATAATGATCAAGAAAGGTATGAGAAACCAAGGCATGGACAAAGGGATTTTCAAGGACATTGTTTTTCTTGTAATGGATTTGGACACAGGGCTATACACTACAGGATCCATGGATCAAAGAAGTTTGATTTTGCTAGAAGAAACTTCAAAGGAAGAAGGTATGGTTTTTAGGGACATTGCTTCTTATGCAAAAATATTTGTCATAGAGCTTCTCAGTGCAAAGAAAATGAGCAACATGGTTTTGGTTTTAGAGCTACAAAAATTAGAAGTCATGGTCATAATGGTCATGAAAAAAGAACTTCACAATACAGGGTTCAAGAAAGGAATGGATATGGAAATTATTTCAAGAAAGAATTCAGGATATGGGCACCATCCAAAGGCTACAATATCAAGTGTTTTAATTGCAATAAGTTTGGACATATTGCAAAATGGTGTAGGACTCAATTCCAAACAAGTTCAAGACAAGAAGGTCAAGAAATTTCAAGGAAAGAAGGTCAAATAGGTTCAAGACAAGAAGATCAAGTAATTCATCAAGAGAAGAATATCAGAAAAATATGAAAGGAAGTTGACAGAGGAAAGAAACAATGTAATATGGGAGTAAATGTACTACCACCCCAAAATTAATCACCTCAATAGAGAAGGTGGTGAGGGGTCTAAGCTTAAGAGTCATATCTTTTAGCCCCATAGGTGTCCCTTTTGCCATTGATGTCAAAGGAGGAGAAATTTGAGTAAGGGGGAGAGCATTGAGTTAGGGGGAGCAACCTCCAAAGAGAGCATTGAGTTAGGGGGATCAGCCTCTAAAGAGAGCATTGAGTTAGGGGGAGCAGCTTCTAAAGAGAGCATTGAGTTAGGGGGAGCAGCCTCCATATAGAGTATTGAGTCAGGGGGAGCAACTTTGATTCTTAGAGATGGTTTTTGCAGTGATTGTGGTGATTTAAAATAGAGGTGTTTCCATCAATGACAAAGGGGGATATTATTGGAAATTTGAGTGATTTTATGTTGTCATTGATGTCACATGGATCATTTATGTCACATGGATCACATTGAGTTTTGGTGGCCAAAGCATTTCATAAATAAGCATTTATGATATTTTGGAGAGAATGGATATATACAGGGTTTTTGTGAAAACCAAGGCAGACAAAATAAAATGTTTTATTTAAAACCATGGATGGTATATTTGAAATGGGTTTTTCTTAAAACCTAGGTTGGATTTTTGTTTCATCGAAAAAGGTGCCCCGGTGATGGAGATATTTAATTTTAAATATTTAAGTTTAAATTTTAAATTATTTAAAATTTAAAATTAAAATTAAAATTAAAATATTTATAGCGCTGACATCAAAGAAATGAAAAGGCATAAAACTAATATTTAAATTATAGCACCAACGTCAAAGGAAAGGAGGAGGACATATATATATGCCCAAAGTTTCGATTTATTTCTATAAGAACTCAATTTGATATTTGGATTCATATGGTAAAAGAGCTTGTGCATCATGTGTTGAATTGTGTGAGAAAAGAGTTTTAAAAGGCTTACGATTTTCACATTTGTTGAAGAGACTATTGTGGAGTAAAGCCAAATGTATAGGCCTCCTTGGACTAGTGGTTCGTGCGCTGTGTGTGAAGAAGGAGGTCATGCGTTCGATTATTTCTAGAGGTGTTTTGCTATGTTGAAACGTGTGAAGCATGTTTTGTTTTCGAAGGGCACAGATATTCATGACATAAGGTTTTGTTGTGTGCTCATTTTGAGCACGTGAGGGCATGTGGCCCAACAATAGGTTGGTTGTGGTTAAGGCATTGAGCAAGAAGGTCACGAGATCAAATCCTGTCAACGACAGAGTGTGTTGAGTGAGATATATTTTATGGACAACCAAAAGGCTTCTTCATCTTCATAAAAGGTATGGGCACATTCTCCTATTGATTGTTTATGGTGGTTTATTTCTGAAATATCATTGGAGAGAAAAGGATTAATTGTGGTTTCCTTTTTGAAAGTAGTTGGTTGAATGCTTCAAGGTTTTTTGGATTGAGAGTTGCTATTAAATCTTGTTTTATAATCATTGTTGTTGAAGCCATTAGTAGTATGAAAACCTGAGATAGGGTTTGAGAAGAACATGAGTATCATTGTTATGTGAAAAATATTTTATTAGCATTTTTGTTAAAGCCCATTGGTTATGCAAAGAACTTGAACTTGAGAATAACATGAGTATCATTATTATGTGAGATTTGTGGTTGAGAATTATTGGAAACATTTGAGTTGGTTGATACATGCTTGGACTAGGGTTTGTAAGAAAGAGTTGTTCCTTGTGGTAGTTGGTTGAGAAGAGTTGTTTAAGCCTATTCAAGTGATTGTGTGAAGTGGTTGTTCAAGTTCCATGAAATAAAATATTCTATATTCTATATTTGAGTTGAGATTGAGATTTGAGGATAGAACATATTGAGTCTCTAATAATTCTCTTTATGCTTCTATAAGATTGATTTGAGTTGAGATTGAGATTTGAGGATAGAACATATTGAGTATCTAACAATTCTCTTTATGATTCTATAATATTTATTTGAGTTGATATTGAGATTTGAGGATAGAACATATTTAGTCTCTAACAATTCTCTTTATGCTTCTATAAGATTGATTTGAGTTGAGATTAGGATTTGAGTATAGAACATATTGAGTCTCTAACAATTCTCTTTATGCTTCTATGATATTGAATTATTGAGCAAGTTCTTGGTGAGCTTGCTAGTGCAGATTTGAACAAGTTCTTGGTGAGCTTGCTAGAGCAGATTTGGGCAAGTTCTTAGTGAGCTTGCTAGTGCATATTTGGGCAAGTTCTTGGTGAGATTGCTAGTGCATATTTGAGCAAGTTCTTGGTGAGCTTGCTAGAGTAGATTTGGACAAGTTCTATGTGAGCTTGTTGAGAAGATTTGGACAAGTTCTATGTGAGATTGTTTAGCAGATTTGGACAAGTTCTATGTGAGCTTGTTGAGCAGGTTCTGAGTGAGCCTATTGAGCAGGTTCTGAGTAAGCCTATTGATAGAGCTTTGGATGTGATAGAGTACAGAGGATAGATTCTCAGTGGATAGAGATCCAATAGCCAACACAATTGAAGATAGATCTAAGTGAGGAGTCTTCAAGTGGAGAGAGATCCACCAGTTAGTGCAGCAGAGAGACATATTCTTCTAGAATATCACTAGCTAGAGCAAAAAGGAAAAGAGTTCTCCTGTGGAAGAGATCCAGAAAATTGATATTAGGGGATCAACATATTCTTTGGATAGAGATCCGTTAACATTGTAATTGGAAAGGATTCCCAAAGAAATTGATTGAGAAAGTTTTAGTAAAATATTTTCTTCGTGGAGTAGCCCAAATTGGGTGAACCACGTAAATTGTGGTGTCTTTATTGTGTATGGTGTTTTATGCATTGCTTGATTACTGCTATTGATACTATTGTCTATACACTGCATAATATTGAATTGAAAATAAAAGTAAAAAGTGGTCTTATACTGTTCACCCCCCTCTCAATATAAGTTTGTGCTATTCAAAGACTCATGCAAGACATGATCGCATTGGTTTGCCAACTAGCAATAGACATCAGTGATTGGTCTGCCAAAACATAACACTCCTCAGTGATTGGTTCACCACACCTTGATGAAGAGCAACAATTAGTCGATGCTAGAAGATAAAAGAGGTGACACCATTATGAAAGAGTTTTAATTTTGTACCACAAAGGGGAAATATGAGGTAAATACTTGGTCAAATAAGACCCGAAGGTGATTGGTTCACCAGGATTCGATGCTTGATGGCTATTAGTCCGCTCATTTCGTGAAGGTTGGTGATTGGTCAACATATAGAGGATAGGCAATAAATCGCCAAGGTGTATGAAGTTAAGTTTACACCACAAGCAAGCTAAGGATAAAAATAAAATAAGAGCATAAGAGGAAAATTCAAATTTTATTAGTCCCTTACGCATTGACGGAGAGTGATGATTCAACATTGCTAGATGACAAGGAAGAAGACTCCAACACAGCCTTTGACTCATCCATCTCTCCTAGTGCATGCTAATTATTGGACTGCTAGGTCATAATGCTCAATGACAATTGGTCTACTGGCTACTAGCAGAAATTAATGATTGGTTGTTATATGAGGATAAAATAGAAGGCACCACGATATTAATTTTTTCTAGATATAAAATTTTGGTTATGAGTTAAAAATATGTGGAGGTCTTTAATTTTCCTAAGTCCTTAGATTAGCCCATGTCATCCATCAAATATGTTTTCTTTGCCTCCTAAGATACTAAGGGCCATGACCTCACAACGTTGCCTTACCCCTTTCATCCTCAAAATATTTTTGCTCTACCTAAGTCTATACCATAATAAGTTCCCCCTATTCACTCATTCATTATGCCTAACCATAATCCAAAAAATTAATTTTTCCGTAAGGCTAAGAAACAAAAATTTCTATGGGTTCGCCAACCATGAGTGCCTAATGGCAATTGGTCCACCATATATTGGTGAAGCCTAGCGATTGGATGTCGCTAGATGACAAAACAAAATATGGCACCATGATAAAAGAAGCCTAACTTTGTGCCCCATTTGGGAGTAAAAATGAAATTAAAAAGGGAAGAATATGAATATCCTAACTAGCCCTCCTTGAATCAGTGCTCTTAAGCAATTGGTCCACCAGTTTATAGCATATGCTAGCGATTGGTCTACCCATTCCTTGCTACCTAATTATTGGTCGATGCTCAAGACACCAAGGAGATTTCCATGGTTAATTTGCACCATGAAACTGAGAAGAGATTAATATTAATTGGATCACTAGACTCTCACCGATGTCGATGATCAGTTCAAGACAAAAGAAATGACATCACCACAACCTTGTGAGTTTAAAGCTCTTGGTTAATTAAAGTTATTGAAACTAACAAATTTTTTTATGCCTTGAAGTCATATGGTTAGATAAAAAAAAATCCAAAGACCTCCATATTAGACAAAAATCCATATTTTGGGTCCAAGATCAAGAAAATGATAGTTAAGATTTCAATAAAAAGCATGAATGAGAACTAATGGCACATGGGCCAAAGTACACTAGGTATACATATCTAGAGGAATAAAATCCTCCAAAAGGTGCAGATCCTAGCAAAAATCCAAATCAATCCAAATCAATAGTTTGTGATTGGATAAATAATCATGAGACAACACCTTCCATAGTAAAATAGTTAATAAGAAGATGAGTTGGTGACTGACGGTACCGAGATAAGCCGTAACCTAGCAAAATAAGTAATTACAACACAAGCCCAGAACTTGCCTACCAAGGTTATAAAGTCCTAATTATTACCACTTCCCACATTGCACTCAAGATAAACTAAAAAAATTAAGTTACATTATGTTTCTATAAATGGTAGCTAGAATGAAGCGTAGAACAACAACTTCCAGTTCCATAGCCCAATTTCCAGTTACAGGGTCAGACTTGGAAAAACTCATTGAAGTTGATCCTTTCAGAAAAAAATTAGGCACAATATCAAACAAGAAGACTGAAGAGTTTTTAGGATTGTCCAAGCTTGACAAGCAATTTACTCCTAAACAACACTACACTATCGAATATATAGCTATATTTAGCTACTACATAATAGAATAAAATTGCCAGTGGCATCCAACGTTGTTGAAGTCCCTGTACAAGAAAGCCAGTGTTACCAAAAATTCTGCAAGTCCATATATCAATAGGTGGACATGTAACTTAGCCCGGTTTATATATCCTCAAGTACACATCTCTTTAGACTTGTTGTCATTGTTGACATTGGCATATGACCCTAGAGCTAGGACAATAAAAGATCTCGAAAATAAGAATTTGTATTGAATTACACCATAAAGCAATAGTCAAAGTCTTCAAACTCAAAGACATGACAACAAACATTGATAGGAAGGTATTGGTGACTCAGGCAAAGATTATGACATAAAGCCCTTTCTTTGCCAGATTTTTCAACCACAAATTCTAGGTAACTTTCAAATTTTTGATTCACATATTTGCATTACATCTATGGGAACAATATTATGTTGATATGATAAATATATTAATGGGAGAAGCCAATTTAAACTGGGTAGAAAAAGAAACCATGTTTCTAATAGCGCAGTGTAATAAAATTTACCAATCGACCATGTATAGATGGGAGAATTTAATGTATGAAACCATGGATAGAGAATAACAACAACTACAAACGACCATTCTAAAAAAAAAATTAATGCCTCCCTTCCCACATTATTTGTTTTAATACATTTGATAGTAGGCCAGATGAGTGAAGAAGTAATTACACCCATGGGGGAATATTTCATGTCCTAGTACAAGAAAGGCTACCACTTATACAATAAGGATAATCTAGTTATGTGGAATTTTGTGATATGTTTCTTCAATAAATTTACCATCAATTATGTTGCTAGCTCCCTCACAGGATTGGAGAAGGGATATCTAAGTTTCTAAAAGAAAAAGAAGCTAGAGATTATTTCTTCCTAGAAAATTGTTCGTACATAAGAATTTATGGATCCAAAATCTCCCCTAAGGCCTTACTCTATTTCTTCCCAAGATCAATAGCAACACTCAAAATAATGAGGTAAAGTGTAGAAGAGACCAAATGCAAGGCAAAAAAAATAGAAGCAAAAATATCTTGGGTTAACTTACCTTGTAAGATGGGGCATCATTCATACAAAGGATATCATGCACCGCTAAGTTCTTTAGACCAAATGGATGCATATTGCTTTGCTAAATTAACATGGATACCTTACATCCATATGGTCATTACAATAAATACCTCACATATAAAACAACATACTAGGCAATAAGAGATAGGGAATATTCTTTTGAAGAAAACATCATGTTCACCATCAAAGTAGGAGATCCCCCTTTGGAAAATATATGGGATTTGAAAGAAAGACCACATTAAAATGGAGGCAGTGGGTGACTATTCTGCTGATATAGCAAGACTAATGTCATCCAAGGTTGACCTAATTGCTTCCTTGGTAATAATAACTCTACTAGAAGATTACCAGGATCCAATCCTAGATATGGCTAACAAAGAACTAGAACAAGTAGAAATCATGGTTGAAATTTTAAATCCATAATAGTCTAAAATTGAATAGTCTACATAAACTCAAGGTGTAGTCTTAGCCTCATCAAAATAGAAAGAGATAGTAACTACAAATCCCACGCAAATGCAAATTAACATTTCATATTTAGCTAAAGTAATAGTGGTCTCCCAGCTCAGTATAAGTGATCAGCGTCGGATGATCCCCATAAGCATCATAATTAATAATCAAGAAAGGAAAATTTCCAATAAAATTCTTGAAAGGATTGAACAAGGAAGAGGCCTGAACACTTTATTGAGAAGATTATATCTCACTCCTCCACCCCCCTAGAGCTCTCCTCCAAGCAAAAGGCTAAAATTAAAAGCTTTACCTTCTCCAACTTCACAATAAAACCTCATACTATCACAAAAAGAAGAAGAGACAATAGTGTTAAGTTCTAAATAAGAGAGACAAATACAAGCCATAGAAGAAGGGAAATATCCTAAAGAATTTCAATACACAATGAATGAATCATCCAGTCAAGAGCTACCCATTGTAACTAAAACACTTATGATAGTGAAAGAAAGTTTCCCTATGGATCGAATTACTAATTTCCAAGTAGATACATCAATAGGGGAAGCATCAATAGAGTACCCAAAAAAATCCTATGGAGAACTTAAAAGCACAATATCAGTCTCAGATGGCCACAGTAGAAGCTCTATACAATAGCAATCAGACATTAGCTATTGAGAATACTCAATTACAAGTTGAAAATTAGAAACTAAAGGTAGAAATAGACAGTCTTAAACAATAAATATCTCAATAAAAATGACGGTCCCTCTTCCCTAATCCATAAAAGTAGTCTTGAATATCGACAGTTCTTCTATGATCGATAAATGAAAAATATATAAAGACAAAATTCAAGATGAGTTGGGCTATTTTAGAGATCTTTTATAATATAGGGATAATAAATCTCACAACAACTAAACTCGAAGCTCGAATGCAGGAAGCAGACAAGAGGATTGAAGAAGTATTCCCTAGCTTCAAATTATTTGATGAGTACTATAAAGATATGAATGAGGGGTACCTGGTGCATAAGGATAGCTTTATCATATTCTTTGTATAAGAATATATCAAAGTTTCAACAATTGTATCCAACTGGTCCAAATGGAATATATGGCAAAATCAAGTAGCTAAAATGGAAGATGAAATTGATCAAGAATTACACAAAACTGGATACACTCTGCAAGAATACCTATAGATAGCCAGTGTGGAAGACCTGATCCTAAATAGAATGGAAAGTATCCATGTAGATCTATATTATGATGCAAGACTATCCAGAGAAAATAATTCCCTTGCATAGGCCAAAAATCAATTTCAAAATTTTACTCAAAATAACAGAGAATGACATAAAGTCATGAAAAAGCAAGATTATGTAAAGCCTCAATCTATTGAAAGTGGCCATGAATTTTAATGATGAAGCATGGGTTAACATAGGTAAATAAGTAAAATAAATTAAGAACTAAGTCAACAAGAATAAAATATTAAAAAAATTAGCCTCAATGTTTCTTCACCAGAAATAAGACCTTTAGAAACAGGATTAAACTCACAAAAAAATAAAGAAGTTAAACCTAGACCCACCATAGAAGGAGAGGGAGAAAGAAGCTAAAATAAATTCAAATGTAGTCCTGCACAGTTGCACCTCATTTTAAACTTTTTACAAATTGAATTTTATGAAGAATAGTTCGGGAAAAATCAAACATCACTAGCGAACAATAGCTAGCACAAGTTTTGAAGACAACTTATTTGCTGGATTTTGAATTGGGATAGTTGTATTACACCCAAGAAGATGAAGAGACTAGGAGTGCATATGTGGCTAAACTAGGACCAAGTATTTGTAATAAACTTTTGACAGCCAGAATACATAAGGAGATGAAATTACCAAGATTCATCATCAAACAACTACTGTAAAAATTTGTAAGAGAGGTATCCTGCGTGTTTTTTCTAGGTTGATTATATTTCCTTATGTTATCTCTATTTTCCATTATCATTTCTTCTTACCTTTGTGCAAGTACTACCAATAGTGAGCTAGCTACCTAAGATCATTTCTAGGAGTTGCTTCTAGGAGCCAGAGTCTATATGTCACTACATTTAGGACAATAGATCATATTTCCCTTGTTACGACATTTGAACAAGGTGAACTTTATATTGTATTCTTTGAGAGACTTGAGTACACTGCTAGGATCTATCATTGTAATCATCTGATAGTGAATGTAATTAAAAATTTTGGTTTTTGCTCTTTTGCATATTCTGTCTCATTGTGTATGTGTTTTTTATTTGTGTATTGCATTATTTGAATCCACAAATAACACTTTCTCTCACTGATTTAATACCTGTATTGATTGCTATATTAAAATAAATATGGATATATCAGTTGTTTCTTTCATTTTTCTCTATGTTTCACTGAGTTAATTAAAATTTTCTATAATCATCCAATAGACAAGGCACCAATCTTCTCAAAATTAGGCAGGATTTACTAATGCTTGGTCACAATTAAAATCATAATAAATTATTTTAAATCGGTTGAGCATAATTTTTAGTGAACATGATCAATAGGATTTTTTTGGGGCATCTAGATCCAACCTGTTCCTGTTAGGATTTATCATTTTAGGTTAAAGAGGTAAGTCCACCAGATCTTGCATGCTGATTGTGAATTAGAAAATTTGATAGCGTGACAACAACTTATAAAGGATATCAAAATTTTCCATAACAAAAGGTAATGCATTCTTGTTATTATGGTTAGGGCATGGGATATGCTTGGAAATAAATGGAGGAATAGCTTGCTTTTCTATTAAATGAGGGGTATTCTTATCTCTCACCTTCACAAAATCCACATCATAAGATGGAGAGAAAAGAAATGGTAATTATCATAGGGTTTTGTAGATTTGTGGAATCTTTTCTAGTATGGGAGGAAATAAAATGGAGAAAGAGCAAAAGAAAAGGAAAGGAAAAAGCAACAAAAACACCAAGAAGATTATAGAGGTTTTCTTTATGTATCATGTCATTATCTTTGGTTAACATTATTGTTTCATTGGAAAAGGAAAATTCACAATGTATGTTGATTTACTTGCTAGAATTGCAAAAAGAAAAAGTATATAGTATTAGTCCCTTCACATTTTGTAATTTCAAAATTGAAATGAAAAGTATGCTATGCTTGCAACATAAGCTTGATTGCTTTTGAAAGGAAACTTAAATAAATTTTTGAAGAGATTTTTTTATTGTTAAAACTAAGAAAATGGGATGAACTTTAATGATTCAATTCTTACCATGATTAAGAGAGGAAAAATCATGGTGTAAAATTTGATATTAGACAAAAATCTTAGCAAAATGAGGATTTTGTTTGATTGCTTTTATATGATAGGATAACAGTAATGCATGTTAAATTTTTTATAAGACCTGTTATTGACCAAATAATTTTAGCCTGTAACGGGATGTTTTTCCTTCTCTTACAAATATGAGTTAAATTTTGTCCTCGATGTCTATTCTAAAATTGAAAATAACATTGTTTCTTGTGGAAAGAACCTAACAATAGTTGGAGAGTGTCTCTATGATAGTTATACTCCATTTGTGGTTAGCTATGTTCCATTTGTGCATGAGAAAAACTATGTATTATAGCATGTATGATTGTTCTTAGAAGTGGTTGTAGATATTTCAACTACACTAGGACTAAAATTGAATAGGAGACTTGTGGCATTGTGTATTTTATATATGAAACATTGTGGTTAAATGCTATAATATAGAGGGTTGCACTTTACTTCAATGTTACATGTTTTTGATTGCACTTGCTTTTAGGAGGTAAAACATTCATGAGCTCCTTGAATGTAAGATTTTACTCTTTAAATGTTGAGTCTTTTTTAGACCTGTCACCTATAAGTTCACTTTAATGGCTATAGCAAAATGTTAAAGAAGAATTGAGTGCTTGCTATGAATTAAAATAGATAGTTGTGATCAAAGTTAGATTTCATATACATATAAGATTTTGAGAATATGTTCTTACACTCAAATGAAGGCAAGATGGAAAATAATGAAGAGCCTTAGAAACCAAAGATTAAAATGGCAACATAGAAAATAATTTACCATAATAGTTCTATTGGAAACATACAAAACATCTATCATTATGGTTTAAATTTGGTATTAACCTTGTTGTACTTGACCTATTTTCTTTTAGTAAGGACTTGTAGCCTTCAGTTTTATAACAAAACCTATAATTGCGGCAAATGCATGATTAAGTATTTTAACTATTCTATTTGGTAAAAATTGGTTGTCATATTTTTACAAGCACATACTTCTCCTATTTTAAACTTCATTGTCCAGTCTTAGTAGCTTGTGTGTGTATTTTATTATGTTGAAAATGATGAACAAAACTAGCATTGATTTTCTCACTTAGGTTTAAATAATTTAAAATAACATTGTGATGTCTTGTTTGGTTATACATGATGGAATGTTGTTATTTAAAATGATATTATGCTATTTTGCTTTGTTGAACATGAGGAAAATAAATAAAGCATAGTTAATTTGCATTATGTTGTCCTATTTTGATGCACTTGAAAAATATGAACAAGGAATGCTTGTACAATATTGCCTTATGGAAGAAATATAAACTGCATATATATGAGTAAAATCATTGAGATTGATGCATGTTTGATTGATAAATCAATTAATGAACACTTAGAATATGGAGAGATTGATTGGCTAACAACCATGGTTTGGTAGAGAAAATAGTATACCATGAATATGGTAAGGTATATGTATAGTAGTAGCATTTCCCCAAAGTGTATCTAATCATGATATTGGAAATCTAGTACTAGTCATGAGTATATACCCATGAAATCATAAAAGTAATACTGGATCATTTGCAAATGTGATCTCTCTAGTTGGATGGTTCTTTATCCCTTTGTGAAGGTTTGGTGCTTGATGATGTGAAGTTGAGATCAGGGTATTTATTAAATACCACTTGGTTGAGCAAAAACGTGCCTAGATGATACCTTCTCTCCATCAAGCATAAGCTTAGGATTGGAAGAAGACTGAAAATAGAAATAAAATCATATTGTGCTTGTGAAAAGAGCAAATGCAATGATGTACACTATAATATTCTTGGAATTTGAATTCTAAAAAAGAATATATTCTTTGATATATTGTATAGTGCATTGTATGAAATGTATATTCATCATTTGATCATTATTGATGTTTGATGAAAACACTTTATTATGATGAATCTCTAAAATGAAAGTATACTTTAATAATTTGTAAATTATATATATGAAATCATCGACCGACTACTTTGAAAAATAAGATTAATTTTTTTTTGGTTTTGATATAATTTAGCTTAATAGGATTCCAATAAACTGGAGAGACAATATTTAAGGTCTAAGATAACCAAATATTTTTCTTTATAGTTGTATATAATGATTAAAACTTGAAGAGATCATAACTCACTTATGAATATTATAATTGTTCCAATGGAAACTCATTTTCATGAAACTTGAGTGTTGTTGTACATTCGTACATACTTATGAATTTAAATGTATCTTGTCCAAACCAAATTATCAACAAGAAACTAAGTCAAAAAAGAAAACTAAAACAAAGTAGACTTATGTGTTGTGATTTGTTAAGGGAACTCCTACCTATCTAATTTTAACTTAGTTAAGAATAGCTAAACTTATATCCAAAGGCCATGTGGGACCATGGAAACAAACGTACCCTCATCAAATCTAGATAGGAAACGAATTCCTAAAACTAATGAAGGTAGGAGAACTCCTTACCAAAATATGTTAAATCTTTTATGAATAAAATTGTTTTATAGAATTGAAGAGGATAGTAAAATTGCTAGCTTGTTCTTTTTTTAATTTGAAATTCCATTAAACTAGAAATAAAAATTATTTTTTAACTATAATAAAGTTTATTGATACGTAAACCATTAATCTAATCTTATGTGAATTTTTGAAATATTTTCCATCAAATATGATTTAAATTTATTTAAAATTTATCCTCATCATGTCATGCATTTATCCAATATAATCTAATTATTTTGATTCATGAATTAGATGTAATTTTAAAATTATTTTTCATGTATAAAGGTATTTTTCTTATAAGTCTGAAAAGTTAATTGTGGTCATTGTTTATATAAATTTACCATTTCTATTTATTATATTAACAAATTTTACTCCTAATATTAAATTATTATATATATTGAAATCAACAATTATATTAAATAAAAGAGGTTACAATAAAAAAAGAGCTCGAGAGATCACAACTCAGGGTCCAAGGCCATCCACATGATCAAAACCCTAAATAGGGCACCAAAGCCAAAGTTCAAGAATAGCTAAAGAAAACAGAATACGAGGCTTGAGATCAAATACAAAACCAATCCTTAAAAAGGTGAACAAACAACATAACTAAGGACAAGAAGTTTCTTCTAAAGGAGGAGGATCATTCTTTGGCCCAAAAAAGTCAAACCATGAGGATTGTCTATAGGTGGATCGATAGACCAAGAGTTATCAAGAGCACCAATATTTTTTAAAGGAATCATAATACCCAAATAGGGGGAGTAGAATTGATCAAAGCTAAAGGTGGCAATGGAGTAGAACAAGCAGGAGCAGGAGAAGTAACCAACCGAGGAGATGGGCTAGGGCTCCAACTAGTACCATGATCAATTGAGTGATGCACAAGATTCCAACCATGCTATAGAGATCATGAATGTGAATTATACCTGTTGTGAGATCTAGGAGGAGATCAAGCCCTACTATGATCACTGTCAAAATGACCTAAGGCTAAATAAAGTCACCCCCTCGACATACTACATCGAAGTATCACAAAAATTGAGGGACCTTGAGGCAGAGGGAGGTTAGATAAAACCCTGTTGATAGTGCATAGAGCCTCTCACCAATAATCGATAAGATTCATCAAATACACCAATTCATGTGCCACCTTGGAATCCTGCAAATGGATCTGAATGATAACAACCAAAAGTATCATAATATTTTCATTTATAAAAAAACTATAAAGAAATTAAATATCTAGAATAGATGGCAACCTTCCTAGCTTTCCAAAGTTGAAACAAAATAATAGCAAAAAATAAATTCCACAGAGTAGCAATATAAGCAAGCTAACAACTATTATCACAAAAAAAAATCATCTATCATATGAAGAACTCAGGATGAATAGGTTTAAAAAATGAGTGAATCCGAGCCCAAGTAGACTAAGAATGAGGGAAGGACCAAAACAAATTCTTAAATTTTTCAAAATAACCACAAGCAAGATACTTAGGATTAAGAAAACCAACCCTATTGAGCCTCTCTCCCATCGGAAGACCTTGATAAATAAGAGACTAGAGAAAAAATGTGATCTTAGGTTCAAGATTAGAATGCCAGATATAGTTCAAACGAGAAATCCAAGCGTAGGAGGTAGAGTGAGCTGACATCTCTCATTAAGCTTATCAATACCAGAGGAAAAAGGTCTAAGAATCTGATAAAGCAAGGAAGAAGAGTAATTCTTGAAATGAGTATCTACATTGCAATTTCAATCACTTCACTAGGCACTTAGGGGTTGAAGGTCAAGCTTATGCAGCATGATATCTGGTATAAGCTCCTATATCTTAATAATAGAAGGAAGATTCAATTTTTGAAGATTAAATTTATGTTTGAGTTGATGCCAAGGAATCCATTCCCAAGAATACACTAAATCTTTAATAAAGCAAATGCCTTTGCGAAATAGCCTCAAAGCTTTAACCCCTAGCATATCAGCAAGAAGAACTGAAGAGTTAGAAAAAATAGGAGACCACCAGATATTCTAAGAATTGAACAAAAGACCATTACAAAAACCACCGCCAATCCAACAAAGATGAGATTCATCGCCTAAAAATCCTGCCAAATACTTTTAACAACAAAGGAACCTTGAATCCTAATCGAGAAAAAAGTAATGATAAGAATGTGAAGGTCAATATTAGCCCAAGATTTACACCCATAAGACAACCCTAAAGAGATACAATGGTGAATTAAAACTTTCGAGGCTTTAGCACCTTCAATAGCTTTAACCATCCACTTAGAACACAAAGAAATGATTTGCTTGTAGATTTCAATGATACCCATCCTACCCTTATTAGTAGGTGTGTGAAAAATATCCCAAGAAACCTGATGAAAACCACGCTAATTATTCTCCTTGGCCCAAAGAAAATCCCTAAGGATTCTGGCTAACTTATTATAAAAATTCTTATAAGGGACCCAACAGATGGGTGGTAGCAATAATCTTAGTGCAAACCTAAAATTTACTAGTAAGAGAAAAGGGAGACACATCAGGGAAGGGTCACCCTTTCCCATGATTTAAACTTGGGTCTTCGCTAGAAAATCCCCATATATTTTACCATTACAATGTACCATCGTCCCCATTTCACACTCTTTCCTTACTGACTCATTCTAAGCTTAGGAAATCATACTATCTCTTAAACCTTCAACCTTCTCTACACTCTCTCAAATCAATTCATGCTCCTCTTTGACCTACACACACAACATCAACATCAATATCAATGGTAGTTGCCACTTTAAATCTAAAATTTTGAACAACAATGATCATAATATTTTATGACTATTGCCTTCCCTAACTAGGGAAAGCAAGTCTAATAAACACATGAAAGTATCAGCCATCGATACTGACACAACACCAGTACAATCACAATAAAGGGTTATCACATAGGCAAAAAAATATGAGAAAAAATTATCGCATAGGCAAAGTTGTTGCAACAAAAAATTTATCACATAGGCAACAAAATGTGAGAGGAAGAGGACAATCCTATTAAGGAAGAGAACAATCAAATATTGGTAGAGGACAACATATGCAGGAAGGATAATTTAGTACTTCTCAAAGTGATTTCATCCAAAGTACTTGAAAAAAGGTGAATCATTTAGAGGACAAGGTGGATTAGATAGAGGAAGGAGTAGAGGATTTCCCAAAAAATGTTATAGATGTGGAGAAGTTGGAAATTAGGTAGTTGAATGCCCTCAAGTACAATAACATAGCAAGAATGGAAAGGAAGCCCATAAAAAAGTTGTACTAATAGATGAAGATAACATTGCTTCACCAAAGCACATGGAAGAACTAGAACAAAGATAATCCTTTATGATAGAAGGGGTATTATTAAAATCAACAAATGAGGTCCATGAACTTGAGCAGAGAAAGAGCTTGGTTAGAATGATTTACAAATCTAGAGGAAAATATTGCAAGATGATTGTAAATATTGAGAGTACATACAATCTAGTGTATATGAATATGGTAGAAAATATTTGGTTTAAGAGGATATAACACCCCAATCCATACAAAAAATATTTGTTGCAAATGGGACACCAAATTTTAGTCAATGAATAGTGTCAAGAGGAATTTCAAATTGGATCTAACAAGGATGAGGTCCTATGTGATATTATTCCTATGGACGTTTTTCATGTCTTGTTGGGAAGAGCATGATAATTTGATAAAAATATTGTACATGATGGTAGGGAGAACACCTACACTATTGATACAAATGGCAAGATGTGCACATTAAGTCCATTGAACAATAAAGGAAAAGGAATGGATAGTAGTCCTATAATGTGCTTGAGTATAGAAAAATAATATTTGAAGAAGCAAGCATGCTTTGCTTTCATTTCTAAACCCATAGAAAAAGGGATAGTGAACAAGATGGACGAAACCCCACATGACATGAAGAATATGATGGAAGAATATACAAATATTATTTCAAAATATTGGTTATCACCATTAAGGAGCATGGATTATCACATAGATTCTAGTATCGAATTGAGATTACATGATAAGCCACCACCAATAGGAAATGAGAAAGAAATGATAGATACAAGCAAAATAATAAGCATGGGAAAGAGACTGATGGTATAGGTCACCAGTAGAGATGACGATGAATATGATGGTGTAGCAATTTCTACTATACATTAGAAGAAAGATAAGGAGAGAGAAAATAGTAAAGAGATAGTAGACAAAGATAAACCTCATTAGATCATTGATGGTTACAACAAAGGCCATATTGTTGAATAATATAGTGAGGATGAAGATTTTGGGTGCTTTGAAAGGTACACCATAAGCATTGACTCCAAGTTGATGAGAAGAATGGGACACAATGGTAAGGTATTAGGAAAATATAGGCAAGGGGTGAAAATACCCATAATGCCAAATATAAAGTCAAGAAATGAAGGCCTTCGGTATACAGGTCAAGCAAAAAGTGACAAGACCAAATTTGTGAGAAGAGAGAGTGGTATAGAGAATGAAGGTTAGAGAATGGGTTGTTGCAGTTAGTATGGACATGTACATCTTACCCCATAATGAATGACCAAATGGGTCAATGGATCCTACTATCTTGTCTTGCCAAAGGTACATGATTTAGATAACCTCTTCATGAACATGAAGTCATGACTTCATATCCTAGATCAAGATGTGCATCCAGTGACAAGATCTTCAACATGCAATATGGTGACCATAATCTATTCTTAAATATCATGAGAAATCAATTGGATCATGAAGAAGTAGGCAAGTTTCTAAATAATCAATCTCAATGGCTAGAAAGGTCCTATAGGAATAAGATATACCTTGCACTGACCATCCAAAACCCACTCTCCTTGTAACCCAAAATATTACCAATCACCATGTCAGTAGGTTGTTGAAGTTAGATTGAACACCCGCTATGAGATATGGGAATGTGTGCAAAAAGATAAATGTGAAGAATTAAAATTCCTCAAATATAGTATAGCTAACTAACTGTTATACCAATGAGCTCACTTAGAGTTATATGTATGGTGCTCCTTGAGGACATCAAACCTGGAGTGTTATGATAAAAATAAGATAAAATAAGCTTTAAACCTATGACCTTATCATTGAAGAAGAATTTAAATCATAAATGTATTATATGTGAGTAAATTTACATATATGAGCTTGTTGAAGTTAATGTCTTACTATAGTTAGAGAATAATACCAACTGGACCTATTTTATATAGAAAATCATGTAAAATATTAACATATTTTTTAACTAATATGGCCAAGACATATAGCTTTAAAAACTGTTAATCTTAAAAAAGGACCCAAATTGCTTCTATATGCAATATTATGGCCTCTACTATGAGATTGACCAATAGAAATATAACAACTAATGCATAATTATTGGATTGTTAGAGTATATTACATCATTTGGGTCATGTAAATGTACCACCTTTGGTACATTACTAGAGTAGGAATTTAATTTAGAGTAAAGTTAGTTAGTTACTTCAAGTATTGTAATAAATGCACAAGTGTCAATGTGCAAGTTGTAAATGTGCATGTAGTCCACATGTACATAATTCTTAGGTAGAGTAAGGGCCAAGGAATCTATATTCCTATATAAAGACCTCATAGTGAGTGTTTTACATGAAATAGTAAATATAGAGAGTGTGTGCTATAGTTTAGTAGTATGGTACAATGTAGTCCTTTCATATCTGCTCATGGAGTGTTCATGTCCTCCATTATATAGCATTGTACTATTTTCATCACTTTCATTAATGGAATATTGATTTATTTGGATATGTTCATCTTATTATTTTTCTACATATTATTGTGCCATTAATTTATAGTTATCTCATATTAGTTATCTTATATATTGTGGTTATACTACCTCCCATAAAAATCTAACAATGGTATCAGAGCACATGGTATATCATATAGGAAACAGGGAGAGCCACAAGTGAGACTGGGAGAAATCCATAAATCTCATTTATAGAATTTTTGAGATTATATTTGGCTAGAGTCTTTCCACAATATTATAGAAAAAATCATGAAGACTAGGACTCAGTGTGGATTCCACTAGATTGATAAATCAACTAGTGAATATTTGTCATCTCTATATTTAGAGTTTCTTCCATTACAGTACTAATATTTTATTGCAGGAAAAAAGAGATTCAAAGTAAGTGGGGAAGCTTCCTACAAAATATCTAGGAATAATATCTTCTTTATAATCAATCTAGAACAAGAAGCAACAAATGAAAGAATGAATATTTGTAGGCTTGAATAAAAGGTCCCATTACTAGAGATTGCAGACATGTAGAGTGTAGAAGAATAAAATGCCATAGTAGCCTCACTATTGATTCAAGATATTCCTGAGAAGAGTCCAGAAGAATATTGGAGGTTGGTGATCTCCATTAAAGATTGCAGATAGCATATTGAAGAAATCAGCCTGAAGAAGTTAAAGAGACCCTTAGAAGGTCTAGTTACAAAACTCCTATTTTTGAAAGATTGGAGGTTGGTGATCTCCATTTAAGCTTGCAAATTGTAGAAGAAGGACTAGAAATGTCCTATTCTAGATCCTAGAAGTAGCATATTTTAGTGATCCAAGAGGAAGATCTCATTACCAACACTTCCATAGTAGAAGGTTGAAGGAAAGGTCTCATTGGGAATAGTAGAGAAGCTGCAAGATTGAAGCCCTTGGTGAGGTCTCAAGGAGAAACAAGGAGAAGGTTTGGAGATAATTATTTTAGAATTCAAATAAGGCCATTGAAGGAGTTCCTAGGAGAACTCATTGGAGAAATATAACAGTAAGGAGGACTTACTGATATAGCAAAATTTGGGACAATTATCAGCATCCAACAACAAGCCCAAAAGGATAAGAATTTGGCAAGGAGTGCCAAATCCCAAAGGATAATACTGAATACCTCAAGACATTCATATTCTTTATAAGAAGACCTATATTGAAGTCAGCGATAAGAAGGTTGAAGGAGAAAGGAACCTAATATTACTACCAAACCTAAAATGTTTGAATATTGTTATTGAAGTATAGAAGGCTCATTTGGAGATAGGGGTTTGTTGAATCTACAATAGAATATTTAAGGGTTACTGAAGAAATATCTCAGGTATGATTTGGGGGAATTTTCTACTAAACTTTTGAGTTTCAAGGATAACATTTCAATGCAGAAATTGATTGTGAAATGGTAGCAATTAGGATAGCATTACTAGCTACAAAACTTCATTTCTACAAAGAGCATCCTGAAGGAGAATCAAAATCACCATACTAAAGTTTCAAGCAACAATATAGAGGAGTTACTAAGTTGTAAATTGGTGAGTTAAGGAGCTATTTAGGACAACCAAGAATTGTTACAAGTTCATCTAGTTAAAGGGAAACAATTTGGTGAATCGAATCACCAAGCAATCCTTCATCTACAAAGATCATTAAGGTAAGCAACTTGGGTGCAAATAGGTTCATTAATTGAACTTTTTATTAATTCATTATCAAGGTACATTAATCACCATATTAGATTTTTAAGAAGTTGCAAAGAAAAGGTTGCATTGTATAGTCTTCAAAGGGAGTGCAAAAGTCAGGTCAATACCTACACATTAAAATAGGAGTTAGATATATTTTGAAAGAAAGAAAATTATTATCTTCCTATTATCTAGTTACATCAAAGAATACTACATTAAGTTACATATAATATAGTTCTCTACAAGGAGAAATTACTAAGTGCATATTTCAAGTTCATTTGAAGGCGTAATAAGGTGAGATTAATATTGCACTATACTAGTTGTTCTTTAGATGCACTAAGTACTTTTAGATTATAGTGATAATTAGTGCATGTTTTCGAGTTATTTTGAGGATTCATTTATAGGAGTAATAAGGTGAGATTACTATTGCACTATTCCAATTATTCTTAAGAGCATCAAGCTTGGAGATATTATTGATGCATTAATACTAGTTACCCTCAAGTTTTAAAGTGCATTAAGAGGTTATCATTGAATAAAGTTACAGTCCACAATTTTGGATAGGAGTGAAGTGTTTAAATATACTATTGAGCATCTAGAACAAACTCCATATCTTGGTGAAAGTAAGTCACCAAAAGGAAGACAACATAATAGCAGTATTGCTCTCAAGAAGCCACCTCATCAAGAAGGTCAAAGGTCATGAAAAAGGAATATATTTAGCCTATTATCCTGGTGCAAGTTATGATACTAAACCTTAACTATTACAATAATATTTACATGCATGAGAAGCACCATTTGTGTCCTTTCAAACTAAAAAAAAGGACAATTAATTTAGCCTCTATAGGTATTACAATGACCAAGCAAGGATGGTTACAAGGTAGTCATTTAAGCAAGGTAAAGGGGTAGAGTTAGAGAAAGAAGAGAGAGCCATCAAAGGGCTCACATTGCTCAAGAATTAGAGTTTCTAAATACATCGTATCTTCCATCAAATAAAGCACCTATAGCAAGCATCAAACATGCACAATCAAGCCAATACAAGGAGGCCATTATCAACTACTATCTACGTAGAAGGAACAACTCTAAAGACAAGTACAAATAAGCAAGGTATAAGGAGCTTTACCCATGAAATAATCTAGAGGAACTATTGGCTAAAACAAAACACCCATAGAGGATCTTTGTGTCATAATAGAGATCCTGAACCACTCCCATTAAGGCAAAGCCTGGGAACATGGACAAAAGAAATGATGCACTACTAAAGAAATACAACGGTTAATTTTTCAATGCAAGACATCTAATTTATAGCCTATAAGCACTACGACTCTTCCATAGTGCTTAACTACTCCTAACAAAACTCATGTCCCTAGTCCATATCTAGAGTTATGCAAACAAATACAAAATTGAAAGAAAAGATAATTACCTATGGTAGGTTGTGATCTTGAAACCTTATACTAAGAAACCATGCTATAAACCATAGTGCTAGTTATCTCATTAGTGTTTAGCATGTACCATGAAGCTACTTTGAAATGACACCCAATGATTAATAAAGAATTGTGTGCATAAAGGTCTAAACAGAAGACATATTACTAGTAATAATGTATACCAGTCATAATACAACACTAATGGCTAGACTATCACTACAAGCATATTATTTTTGTATTAGATGCTACCGTCCCTTGGTTCTTGTATGGCTCATGGGAATGTTTTCTTGAGAGGAGAAACTAGAAAAGGAAGGATGGTGATTTAAACTATGAACACTAGCCATAGAAACAAAATTTCCTATGATTGCACCATCCACCTTTTTTGAGTAGTAAATTTTACATAAGACAAAAAAAAAAAGAATTGTGTCACTTTAAAAAGAGCCATTGTATATACCATTACCTTTATAAGAAGAGAGTGACCAAAATTTGAACTCTATATTAACAAAAAATAAAGCATGCATCTCACTATTAAGCCAATAAACTTTAATAGGATGCAACCTATCACATTTTAAACAAGAACTACCTCACAAATGTGCATGTGCTTGCATTTTTACCTTTTTCAAAATAGAATATTCTTGTTTTAAAATTCAAAATTTTAAAATTTGGCGTGAAATTTTCAATTAAAAAAATAGGCGTCAATATGGAAAAATCATCAAAAGTGCTAAACTAAGAACCCCAATAATTTTACAAGAAATCCAAAGGAGCTAATAATTTATCCATATCTACCATGGTTTGTCTTATACAATATTTTTATGTGATTAAGCAAAGTTGCTTCATATTGGCTTTGATACCATGTTTGAATTCACAATTCTTTTTAGAAACATTTTGAAGCATACATTCACTACAATCATATATAGAAAAAGGAAAAGAGTAAAAATATAACAGCATATAGTAAAAAATAGAGAAATAGATTAAAAAAACATAGATAGAATAAGGGGTGGGCTCCTGTAGGCATGCCCACTATCTCATATATCATAAATTGATACAATGGTTTGGTCATTAGGGGGTATTTATAGTGATACCAAATTACTAATTAAATGTTAATATTCAAACTGACATAAAATGACTTGAAATCCCACATAAATCATCAGGGGGGGCGGTTAGGGGGGGCCGCCGGGGGGTTTCCCGGGGGGGGGGGGGGGGGGGGGGGGCGGGGGGGGGGTGGGTGGGGCGGGGGGGGGGGGGGGGGGGGGGGGGGGGGGGGGTGGGTGGGGCGCCGGGGGGGCGGGGCGGGGCGGGGGGGGGGGGGGGGGGTTGCTGGTGGGTCCCCCCCCCTTGGGGCGGCGGGGGGGGGGGGGGCTGGGGGGGGGGGGGGGGCCGGCGGGGGATGCTTTGCTTTTATTGGTAAACCCATAGAAAAAAGGATAGTAAACAAGATGGATGAAATCCCACATGACATGAATAATATGATGGAAGAATATACAAATATTCTTTCAAAATATGGGTTACCACCAATAAGTAGCATGGGTTATCACATAGATTCTAGTCTTTAATTGATCTTACATGATAAGCCACCACCAATGGAAAATGAGAAGAAAAGGATAGATACAAGGAAAAGAATAAGCATGCAAAAGAGGTTGGTGATATAGGTCACTAGTAGAGGTGACGATGAAGATGCCAGTGTAGCAATTTCTATTGTACATTAGAAGAAAGAGGAGAGAAGAAATGGTAAAGAGATAGTAGATGAAGATAAACCTGATTAGGTCATTGATGGTTATAGTAAAGTCCATATTGTTGAAAAATATAGTAAGCATTGGCTCCAAGTTGATGAGAATAATGGGATACAAAGGTAAGGAATTAGGAAATATGGACAAGGGGTGAAAATATCCATAATGCCAAATATAATACCAAGAAATGAAGGTCTTTGGTATACAGGTCAAGCAAAAAGTGATAAGATCAAATTTATGAGAAAAAAGAGTGGTATAGAGAATTAAGGTTTGATAATGGGTTGTTGCAGTCAGTGTGGACATGTACATATTCCCGCATAATGAATGCTCAAATGGATCAATGGATCATACTATCTTCTCTTTATAAACGTACATGAATTAGACAACCTCTTCATGAACATGAAGTCATGATTTCATATCCTAGACCAAGTTGTTGAGAATCCTATGACAAGATCTTCAACATGCAATATGGTGACCATAATATATTCTTAAATATCATGAGAAAGAAATTGGATCATGAATAAGTAGACAGGTTTATGAATAATCAATCCCAATGGCTAGAAAGCGCCCATAGGAATAAGATATACCTTGCATTGACCATCCAAAATCCACTTTACTTGTAACCCAAAATATTACTAATCACCATGTCAATAGGTTCTTGAAGTTAGATTGAACATCCACTATGAGATATGGGAATGTGTGCAAAAAGATAAATGTGAAGAATTAAAATATTTTAAATATAGTATAGCTAACCAACTGCTATACCAATGAGCTCAATTAGAGTTAGATGTATGGTGCTCCTTGAGGACATCAAACCTTGAGTGCTATTATAAAAAATATATAAAATAAGCTTTAAACCTATGACCTCATTGAAGAAGAATTTTAACCATAAATGTACTATATGTGAGTAAATTTACCAACTACCACATATATGAGCTTGTTGAAGTTAATGTCTTACTGGAGTTAAAGAGAATAATACCAACTGGATCTATTTTATACAGAAAATCACACAAATATTAATATATCTTTAAACTAATATGACCAATATATATAGCTTGAAAAACTATGCAATCTTAAAAAGGGGCCCAAATTGCTTCTATATGAAATATTATGGCCTCTACTATGAGATTGACAAATAGAAATCTAACAACTAATGTACAATGATTAGATGACCCCATATTAATGCATATATAAAAAAATTATAGATACCTAAGGTTTGGGCTATATTGGCTAAGACAATGTTGGGATTCAAACCAAGGATCTTTGTGTCATAATGGAGAGCTCGAACCACTCCCATTAAGGTAATATTTGGGCACATGGCCAAAATAAATAATGCACTACTCAAAAAATGTAACGTTCAAGGTTTCAATGCAAAACATACCTTTTATAGCCTATAAGCACTACGACTCTTCCATAGTGCTTCAATACTACTAACAAAACTCATGCCCCTAGTTCAATTTCGACCTTAATTTAGACAAAAAAAAATGAAACAAAATATGGTTACCTATGATAGGTTGTGATCTTGAAACCTCATACCAAAAAACCATGCTACAAAGCATAGTTCCACTTAGCACATTAGTGTTTAGCATGTACCATGAATCTACTTTAAAATGACACCCAATGATTATTGAAGAATTTTGTGCATAGAGGTTTAAACAATAGACCGATTACTAGTAATAATGTATACCAATAAGAATACCACACTAATGACTAGAGTATCATAACAAGCATGTCGTATTTGTACTAGATGCTACTGTCCCTTGGTTCTCACATGCCTCATGGGTATGCTATATCGAGAGGAGGAACTAGAAAATGTGGGTTGGTGATTTAAACTATGAACGTGGGCCATAGAAACAAGTCCTATGATTACACCATCAAACTTTTTTGAGTAGTAAATTTGACATAAGACAAAAAAAGGAATTGTATCACTTTAAAAATAGTCAATTTATATACCATGACCTTTAGAAGAAGAGAGTTACCAAACTTTGAACTTAGGATCAACCAACAACAAATCATGCATCTCACTATTAAGCCAATAAACTTGAATAGGATTCAACCTATCATATTTTTAACATGAACTACCTCAAAGATGTGTCTATGCTTGCATTTTTCCCATTGTCAAAATAAAATATTCCTACTTTAAGATTCATAAATTTTAATTTTGGAGGGAAATTTTTAATTGAAAAAATAGGTGTCAAGATGAAAAATCATCAAAAGCACTAAATAAAGAACCCCTAAAATTTTACAAGGAATCCAAAGGAAATGACAGTTTATCCATATCTACCATGGTTTGTCTTATACAATCTTTTTATCTAATTAAGTTTCTTTGTATTGGCTTTGATACCATGTTGGAATTCATAATACTTTTTAGAAACATTTTGAAACATACATCCACTACAATCATATATAGAAAAAGGAAAAAGAGCAAAAATATAAGAGCAAATAGAAAAAATAATGAAAGTGATAAACAACACAAATAAAATAAGGGGTGGGTTCCCATAGGCATGTTCACTATCTCACATATCATAAATTGATACAATGGCTCATTAGGGGGTATTTATAGTGATACCAAATGTCTAATTAAATTTTAATCTTCAAGCTGATAGAAAATGACTTGAATGTTAAATTACTATATAATAAATGTATTAAACCCTTTAATCAAGGTTAATCATAGAGGTGATTTAATAAATATCACAAATGGTAATACATAAAAATTACCCATAGGGTTACCTAAATATGCCCATATTCTTATGTAGAAGAATACCTATAGGTTTACATAGAAAACAACAAAAAATTCACATGGTAGTTTCCCATAGGCTACATCAAGCGTACCTGCAGACACTTTTGTTGACCTTGGCCTAAAAAAGTTAGATTACAAATAATTTAATAACTTTATTATCCCCCAACACATTCACTCATAGATATACCTTTCCTACATGGCTTGTTGATTGAAGATATTTTAGTGGAAAGAAGTGTGAAAGTTTCATATTTCTTTGTTACATGCTATTGGGAAGATGTTCCCCATTTTGAGACATTAATTTCTTTTCCAAAAATATTTACAAAATCTTAAAAATAATTCTTAATGTTTTATTATTCTCTTTTATTCCTTCAGAGAAACTAAACGTGAAATTTAAAATACGCAGTCCATAAGAAAAGAATCTAAGAACTATATTTAGAACTTGATAAGTGTTGCTAGTATCCAAATCTCATATATCCCCACTTCCCTTTCAAACTTGTTCTCTTCCATAGTTATTAATACATGACATTCTATCCTTAGCTATTTGGATTCTTCATGAATGTAGCTACTCCTAGTAAATTTTGACAACACTTGCCATGAATCTTTGCTCAACAAGCTTGTGATCCTTTGTGGTCAAGAATTTTTTCTATTCTAAAATAATATATGATATTTTTAACTATATTTTGTTTAAATATATTGTATATTTAATCAATAATTATCAAGGTTGTATGGGCACATCATATTGGGGTATGCACTTTGCGAGGACAAAGTTCCTTATATTGACTTTGATTTTAGAGTATAGGAGGATATGAGAGTGAGAGGATAAATGTACATCGAAGTGCATGTTAAAAGTACCTATGCATTATTAATTATAGTTATATCTTATTTATGCATATGATTTGTGATGAGTGTATTATGGGGGTATCATTTAGGGTGCATTATGTGTATCACATCCACATAATCTTTTTACATTTTTAAAATCATGCATACATTTATCTAGATAAAATTGATGATCATATTTAAATATTTTATAAAAGGTAATAACTACATTTTAACGATTTAAATAGAATTTTAAATATTTTAATCTAAAAATAAATATATTTCACACAAGATTTAATAACATATTTCTAAGTTTAGTTTTATATAGAAAACACATTATATATGTGTTTGCATCTTATCTTAAGACATCAAACTTAAATCCCTTAGATATGTCGAGGCCTACAAGTTGATAGGAAAAATGATCCATCATAAAAATTACAAATAATATTTAAAAATATTGAAATGTCAATTGCTTGATGCTAGAAACTATAATATTGTAAGCTATTATTTTTAGTATATATATTTTTTCCTTTCTTAATTTATATGTATTTGTCCAGCATAATTATATGGTTTCCACCATGTATAACAACCATTTTTATGTTATTTAATTTTAAAAAGTAAAAACAAAACTTTATGTGCCATTAGAATAAATGGAAAACTCCTTCCTAAATATTTTATATAAGGATTATTATATTGTAATTGAACACAAATTGTAGAACTTGTATAAGCACCAAAAAGAAAATATCAACTTTAAAACCTTCTTCAATAGTTTTTTAGTGATTTTAAAAAAGAGTATTTTGACTTATGGACATTTAAACATTACTTATTAGAAAAAATTGATAAAATATATTGATTAATCACCTATTTCTTTTAAAATTCCTCCATATTCATAGAGGCTTAAAATGTATCTTGATAAAGTTTATTATCCAATAAAGTTATGTAGCTATAAAAATATACTTATTAGTATTCACAAAGATATATATTTATATTTATCAATATTTATAAAGCGAACAATGACACGTGAATTTAATTTTATATAAATCGTTAGAGATTATAAAAATTATTTTGAAAAATATATTTAAATTTTATTTTCAACTACCACATCTTTAATATTTGCTTTATTTTTTTAATCAATTAATTAATATTTAAAATTTAATTACAATTTATGATTTTAAAAAGTTATATTTTGAAACATATTTCATAAAATATGTATTTATGAAAGTGAGTAATTTGCTTAAATTTTGTAAGTGTTATCAAGTCATCCTTTAGGAGGTAAAAGAGGGAAGGTATCATTCGGGAGAGGGCAACAAATCTACAGAAGCAATGAGAAGAGAGAGACTGGGTTATCCATAAGGGGTTGGACCCAAGATGTACTTGTAAAAAAATGGCAAATCCTAATTAAAATTAAGGCAAATCCTAAGAAAATCAAATCAATAATCTTCACACCAAAATTTGGGGGCAATTGAAGCTCTAAAAAGTAAGGTCATATTTGGAACATATTTTTACCTATTAAATCACATTTTAACTTCATAGAAAACACCACCATTATATTAGGCTCGAAAAGAGCTTTCCAATTATTATAAATATGCCTATGTTTGGATATATATTATGGCGAATTGACCCTGAGAAAAAATTGGTCCCAAAAATTTTAGGCGAATAGGCCGACGTCGAGGGTCCTCATATTCGCCAATTTCCAATTTTGGATTTCCTAATATTCACCTAATTTTTAAATATTTTGCCACTATGCATAGCCCTGGAGAGAGATGATCAATACACACCACATGGATCAAATAATAAAATCTGGATTACTGCATTAACAATTTGTTTGATCATAGCAAAATTAGAATAATTGCATAAATTTTAATTTTATAAAGTATGACTTTGAATTAATAGGGCAATTATATGGCATTATGGAATTGTTGCTTGTGAGAATTATTTGTCTTATTTTATAACCTTTACTTCACTCAAAAAATAAAATAATTGGCTTTTACTTCACAAAATATTACACTAAAATGGTTGCTTTTGAGAGTGCATATTGTTTGGTTTAGAATATTAGAGTTGGTTTTCTTGCTTTCCATATATGTTAAAGAGAAAAAATAATAAAAAGTGAATATGAGAAGTCCCTTAGGGAAACAAATATGATAATAATAAAAGAAGGCAATGCATTCTTGTTATTATGATTAGGGCATGAGATATGCTTGGAAAGAAATGGAGAAATAACTTGCTTTTCTATCAAATGAGGGGCATTCTTGTCTCTCACCTACAAAAAATTCACATCATACGATGGAGAGAAAATAAATGGTAATTGTCATAGGGTTTTGTCAATTTGTGGAGGACTCATGTATAATATGGGAGGAAATAAAATGGAGAAAGAGCAAAAGGAAAAGGAAAGAAAAAGCAACAAAAACACAAACAAGATTATAGAGGTTTTCTTTTTGTATCATGTAATTATCTTTAGTTAACATTATTGTTTCATTGGGAAAGGAAAATTCACAATGTATGTTGATTTACTTGCTAGAATTGTAGAAAGAAAAAGTATTTATTCTTAGCCCCTTCACATTTTGTAATTTCAAAATTGAAACGAAAAAATATGCTATAATTGTAACATAAGATTGATTGCTTTTGAAAGGAAAATTAATTCAATTTTTGAGGAGTTTTTTATTGTTTAAATTAGGAAAATGGGATGAAATTTAATGCTTCAATTCTTACCACAGTTAAGAGAGGAAAAATCATGGTGTAAAATTTGATTTTGTACAAAAATCTTAGCAAAATGAGGATTTTGTTTGATTGCTTGTTATATGATAGGATAACAGTAATGCATGTTAAAAATTTTATAAGTCATGCTATTGATTATATCATGTTGGCCTGTAACAAGATGTTTTTCCTTCTCTTATACCTATGAGTTACTTTTGTCCCTCGATGACTATTCTAAAATTGAAAAAAAAAGCAGTGTTTCTTGTGGAAATAACCTAACAATAGTTGGAGTGTATCTCTATGATAGTTATACTCCATTCGTGGTTAGCTTTGTTTCATTTGTGCATGATAACAACTATGCATTATAGCATGTATGATTGTTCTTAGAAGTGGTTGTAGATATTTCAACTACAATAGGACTAAAATTGAATAGGAGACTTGTGGTATTGTGTGTTTTATATATGAAACATTGTGATTAAATGCTATAAGATAAAGGGTTACACTTTACTTCAATGTTATATGTTTTAATTGCACTTTCTTTTAGGAGGAAAAATATTCATGACCTCATTGAATATAAGGATTTACTCTTTAAATTTTAAGTCTTTTTTAGACATGTCACCTATAAGTTAACTTTGATGACTATAGCAAACTATTAAGGAAGAATTGAGTGTATGCTATGAAGTAAAATATATAGTTGTGATTAAAGTTAGATTTCATATACATATAAGCTCTAGAGAATATGTTCTTACACTCAAATGAAGGCAAGATGTAAAATAATGAAGAGCCTTAGAAACCAAAGATTAAAATGGCAACATAGAAAATAATTTACCATAATAATTCTATTGGAAACATATAAAACATCTATCATTGTAGTTTGAATTTGACATTAACCTTGTTGTACTTGACCTATTTTCTTTCAGTAAGGACTTGTAGCCTTCACTTTTATACTAGAACCTATAATTGAGGAGAATGCATGATTAAGTGTTTTAACTATTCTATTTGGTAGTGATTGGTTGTCATGTTTTGACAAGCACATAATTGTCCTATTTTAAACTTAATTGTCCAGTCTTAGTAGTGTAACAACCCCCTCTCACAACCATTGATTTAAAATATATTGATGGAGTAAATTACCTTTTCCTATAGAATGTGGTACTATTGATAGTCATTGTGGATGCAGGACCATGTACATTCCTCATCGATTATGAGATTTTGGTAGAAAAAGGTAAGAGGAAAGTGATTATCGGCTCATGAGTACATGGAAGCTCACTTACTGTATTTCATGTAGGAGTATTTTGGATGTTTTGTATTATGGTGTGAGCTTATTCTAAATGGTTGTTTATTTCTTGAAGAAAAATAATGTTTATGCATAATTTAGTTGGTAGTGAAAGTGCCAAATGGCATGGGAGCCTCTCTTCATTAAATATTTGTGAATTAATTATTGATAGTGTGCTTAGTAATAAGTTTCTAGGTAGAAAAATAAAATAAAAACATGTATTAATATGTGTTAAATTATAAATGCAAAAAAAGGAGTAAAATTTATATACCTATGTTTTATTGCATATGAGTTTGAGAGGAATGACAATGGTAACAATCTGGTAAGTGGCATGTAAGTTTCATTATTGCATCTTACTTCCCATAATTCTTCTGAGCGAAAGGAGGGGGATTAGTTAAAGTAAGAGAATATGGATGTTAAAGGAGTGCATGCGAAAGGGGTATCTTGCATGGGAATTTTGGGAATTTAACTTACATTTGGAATTCAACATTCAAAAGGGGTATGAATGTTTTGGGGAGTGGATTCAAATTTTGGGATATTGTATTCGAAATGGGTTTCATTGAATATGTAGTGTCGAACGTCATTCACACGTGTGTTTTCTGTGGACTTGCAGCAATATTTTGTTTGATAAAGATGTTTGATAAATTGTTGTGTTAAAAATGGTCAAATAAATTCTCTTAAATAACAGTGTTGTTGTTATATATATTCAATTGTTGTCTGAATTTAGGATTTATTTGGAATGCTTGTGTTGCTGAGTAGCAAGTTTGGAGTATGTTAATGTCTAGATTGGAACTTTTATAATTAAAATTTACTACAGTCAAGTAAAATGGAATGATATTTTTGTAAGTGGATGCTTTGGTAATTATGAATGTGCTAAACAGGAAATAATTGTTTCCTCTTTGTTTTATCTAAAATTTCTAGGCTTTGAAATAATTAATTCTCAATATAGGATATGAACTAGCCAAGAAAATTTGGAAGGAATGTTCTTCACAAAGATTCATGCAAGGCTTCATCTGGAAAGATAAATTTATCTGTGTAGAGACATAGACAATATGGATAAAGTTTTAGTTTGAATTTATGCATGTTTGGAATGATACAATCTATTAAATGGGAGACTAATTTTTTCTTTCTAGAAGTGTTGTTGTTTGGTTGTGCATGCTTTCATGTCTTTAGACCAGCATGTAAAAATGTATATTAGTGTATTTCATATATATAGAGAGAGTGTCTGATCTGATACCAAGAAACACACCATAATACATGTCGAATTCTGAAGAGGAAGGTAGTTCATGTGGTTGTCATGAAATGAGACAAAAGTCATGTACCCTATCAAGGGTGCTCTACAATGTTGTCGATATGTGACTCTGTGTAGAGAAATGCATACTTGATTTAAGACATCATATTGGGACTTTGTATCATGGCTGGAGAGATTAATTGTATGTGATGAATTCAAAAACCTACAAAATTAAGGAATTGTCAAAATGTTGTACTTGAAAAGAGAAAATTTGTTAAGTTTTATATTTCGTGGTACTAGAGGCTACATGAGCAAAATGTAATCTTCTCTTCGTGTTATATTGACATTAAATTTTTTTATATTGTGAATTTATAATTAGTTGGAGATAGATGAAATGTATTTCTATTTTCGTTTCTCAATATCTCACTTTTAATAGTTTTGATGTAGAAAACTATGGCGACATCGAATGTTTGATTATTTGAGAAAGAAACAAAACTATTAATCTAGTAATTCTTAGATTAAACTATTGCTACATGTGCATATTATTAATGTATTAGAAGTATTTGCCAATGGAATTCAATTAACGAGTATAGATCTCGAGCTTTAAGTAAAATGTTGCTAAAAATTAATGAAAGTATTATAATATTTTTGATCATAGTAATCAGAGTAGGATGTTATATTAAAGCTAGTCTTCTATTTGGTAGACCTCTGCTGGTAAGAAAGTTATGTGAAGAATTTGGAGACTTCGATATTAGAATCTTTGAGTTGTCTACGTTGAAGGAGAGAGAAATCCTTAACATAGTAAACTATTATTATGTATTTTATATTTTTTAATCTTTACTTTGAAACAAGATCTAAAGCTGTGTTTCGAAGTGTTTTTCACTATCAACTTCATCTTATAAATTTTATAAATGATTTATTTAAATTTTTTAGGAAATTATCGAAATGATGTATTAAATATGCCTTTAATTGAAAGGATAAGATGTTATTGAATAATCAAACATTCAAGGAAATATTATTATATTGTCATTACCTCTTGCCCTAGTTTACTATGTACAAATAAAGGTGATGATCAAAAACATGTTAGAGTCCTTATTTGGTTTAGACAAAAGTCGATTAATTAATGTGAACATAAAATTTAATTAAGCGTCTTGACTTTTGAAAGAGGATGAATATGTTTGTAATTTGGTTGACTTGATTTTTATTTCAAAACAGTAGAGTAAGTGAGCCCTTTGATAATGGAAAGCATATCCGTGTTAGCAGTTTGATTATATACTATGTAAATATTCTAATTGGGAGTTAGCCAAATGTTTATAATAACTTGAACTAACATGCTAGGGTTATTTTTACTTGTTAAAAATTAGTGAATATTCATTTAAGTTCTCAAGAGTAGTTAGTAGGAGATTAAGCTCATATTTAGTTAAAGTGGTTATTAAATTAGATTTATATGTTAGCTATATAATTAAATTAGGATATTTTCTTTTGCTTTACTATTTTGTATAAATTATTAAAGGATGAACCTCTCTAAGACATAGAAACCTTAGGGTATGTGAAGGAGGATTTAAGGAAGAGGTTTGAATTAAAATTAGTGTATGATTTTAATATGCATATTTTGTGACTTATTAACCTAGATGAGGAGATAGTTAAATATAGGCCTCAAACAAAACATATGAGGTACATTCATTATTTTGAAACAATAATCTACATGATCTCCTTAGTATAATTTATCGAGAAGGATGAGTTAATATACATACACAATGTTGTTGGAATGTGAGCAAGTATTCAACATGGCTCGAGAACGATGGTAGGTATACAATATTTTCCTTATCTATTTGAGTAGATATAAACATTTTGCAACATTTTATATGGAATGATGTATATGTATATATGGATGTGCGACAGGACTACTAAGTAGAGTAACTTTATGTATGTTTTGGTTTGTGCATGAATATGTGGTTTAATACAATATGAAACATCATATGAATGGATTATGCAAACAAGTTTGAATTACTGATGAGTTATGAATGACTATGATTACATGGTGTATGATATGTGAATAAATTGTTATTGATGGTTATATGAAGAAATAGGTAAATGTATATGTTTTAACTTTTCCATTTCACAATGCACTAAACACAAGGACTATGTTTGTTTCTAGTGGGGGAGGATGTAACAACCCTCTTTGCATGACTATTTATTGAAGATAGATTGATGGAGTAAATTATCTTTTCCTATAGAATGTGGTACTGTTGATAGTCATTGTGGATGCAGGACCACGTACATTAGGGTTATGTATAAGGGCTCAAACCCAAAATGTACTTGTAAAAAAATGGTGAATCTGTTCGAAACCATGGTGAATCCTAGCCAACCTCATGTCGAAGGCAATGGAAAATTACCTTATATTTTAATAAAAAAAAATTGTAAAAATTTGGTGAGTTGAATGTTTTTGGTTTTGTCGAGCTAGTGCAAAACACGATCTGGGTGCAAAAACATTATTTGGGCTTGAATCGGGTGCAAAAACATGATCTAGGCTTGGATCAAGTGCAACACACGACTCGATATGCATCCAGGGGAGGGTCAGGTGCAAAATTGCATCCAGGGGAAGGCCGAGTGCATTTCTATATTCGAGGGAGCTGGGTGCAGAAATACATCCGAGGGAGGCCCGGGTGCAAAACTATATCTAGGGGGCCTTGTGCAGAACTGCATCCGAGGGAGGGTTGGGTGTATTTCTATGCCCATCCGACGGGAGGCTTTGAAGTTGTGTTTCAAAGTGTTTTCCACTGTCAACTTCATCTTATAAATTGTATAAATGACTTGCTTAAAGTTATCGAGAAATTAGCAAAATGATGTATTAAATATACCTTTAATTGAAAGGATAATATGTAATTGAATAATCGAACATTCAAGGAAATATTATTATATTGTCATTACCTCTTGCCTTGGTTGGCTATGTACAGATAAAGGTGATGGTTAGAAACATGCTAGAGTCCTTATTTGGTTTAGACGAAAGTCGATTAATAAATGTTAACATAAAATTAATTAAGCATCTTGACTTTTGAAAGAGGGTGAATATTTAAGTAATCTGGCTAACTTGATTTTTATTTCAAAACTAGTAGAGTAAGTGAGCCCCTTTGATAATGGGAAGCATAGTTGTGTTAGTGGGTTGATTATATACTATGTAAATATTCTAATTGGGAGTTAGCAAAATGTTTAAAATAGCCTGAACTAACATTCTAGGGAATTAGATTGCTATGTTAGTTGTATAATTAAATTAGGACCTTTTATTTTTCTTTAACTATTTTGTATAAATTATTAAAGGATGGTTGTCTCTGAGACATAGAAACCTTAGGGTATGTGAAGGAGGATTTAAGAAAGAGGTTTGAATTAAACTTATTATATGATTTTAATATTCATTTTTTGTGACTTATTAACTTGGATGAGGAGATAGTTAAAGATAGGCCTCAAACAAAAAATATGAGGTACATTCATTATTTTGAAATAATAATCTACATGATCTCCTTAGTATAATTCATCGAGAAGGATGAGTTAATATACATACATTAAATGTTGTTGGAATACGAGAAAACATTCAATGTGGCTCGAGAATGATCATGGTATGGCGAAATAATATTAGAAAAAATAATCTTACCAGTATTAATAATTAGAGACGGTATGGGATGCCACCTCTAGATCATTGTCCAAGAGTACAATGATATGTCCTATGTTTTATGTTGACTAGAAATGGACTAGTAAAACCATACAACTAGTCCAGCCACAATGTTTGGTATGGGATAAACTATCATGAGTCATAATAGGTATGAGTGACTAAGACCAGTGTCAGAGTAATGACATGGCTCTAGCTAACTCCAAGTAGTAGTACAATCAACTAGACACTAGGCATATGTTTATGAGTGTGTTGTGTAGCAAAGAATGATAATATGCTCTATAAATACTAGATGCACATGTTAGTAGGATGTAGAATTGTAACATTTATTGTGTACAGGAAAGGTAAGCATTGTTTGACTATTGTGATATTTGGAGAAAAAACCAACATCATCTCAGCAAAAGGGGACATGGTCATTTGATTGAAGAATTGAGAATATCATAAGCACAGACGAGTGCCATGAATTATCATGGGTGAGAAATATTGTAGGCACATAAGAGTGCCATAGGGTGCCATTAAGGTTCATAGGTGAGGAATATTGAAGGAATAAAGTAGGGTTATGCATAAGGGGTCGATCTCGAAATCTATTTATAAAATTTTGGCTAATCGGTCTCAAAATCCTGGTGAATCATGTCCAAGGAGAAATGGTGAATTGCATTCATTTTTCACCATTTTTTTTTAAATTGTGGCTAATTTTTTGTGTTGGGTGCTATGAATATTAGTTGCTAAATTCTAGACCTGTACGATAAAATCAAAGTCTTTATGCCAACAAAAAAAACTATGTTGATCATCCTATGCCTATAGAATAGTGTTGATAGGAAAAAGCTATGTTGATCGGTATGATACGATTGGTTGTAGACATGATGGCCAAAAAATACCAATCGGTTGCATACATGACAATAAAAAAATGTCAATCGATTACAGATATAATAGTCAAAAATATCGACAGGTTGTAGATATGTCAATAAAAAATAATGATAAGTTGTAGGTATGTCGATGTGTTACAGTAATATCAATCAGTTGTAGCAATATTTATCAGTTCCAGCAATGTTGATCGGTTACAACTATGTCGATCTAGTGCACCAATACCGATTGGTTGCAGTAATGTCGATCGGTTGCAGCAATGTCGATTTGTTGCAACAAAGTTGATTGATTACATCAATGCCGATCAAATGTAGAAATATCGATGCATTGCATTAAGACTGATCAGTTGCATCAAAGTCATTCAATTGCAGCTATGTTTATCAACTACAACAATGCCAATGCATTGCATTAATGTTGATCGATTACAGCAAAGTCGATCGATTGCAACAATATCGATCGGTTGAAACAATGTCGATTAGTTGCAGTAAAGCCAATAGGTTGCACTAGTGTCGATTGAATGCATCCAAGTCGATCGATTGCACCAATAATGATTGGATTTAGCAAAGCTGATCTGTTGTAACAAAGTCGATCGGTTGCAACACACTCGATAGATTGTAGCACATTCGATCGATTGTAGCATAGTTGATTAGTTGCATTGATGATGCATTGCATCTATACCATGTGTCAACCATCCATTAAACGATTGCATGTATATGACATGTGTCGATTATTTATTTGATGGTTTCATTCATAAAATTCTATATAAAGGCATAAACAATCATTTTTTACCTTTTCTAACACTACCACAAATTTTCCTTTTCTAAACCCTTTTCCTTCCATTTGAACCCTTTTCTGACACTTTCCATAAATTTTCTAATACCTTCCACCCTACCTCCTAATACACAATCTATCGTACCCAATTAAATAGCCCAATGGCATTCCCTATCACCCCTGTAATGTCAAAAATTAATTTCAAAAACTTTTTCTACCCCCTAATTTTCAAAATTTTATCAACACCAGGTTACGACATGTCATGGATCCAAGACTCTAGTCTTTGGGGTCTAGTTTTGATGTCGCAATTTGACATAGACATTCATAGACATTAAACTTTCGAAGAAGATAATTGTAGTTTACGACATTAATTTGAGCACAGTAAATGTTTTCATTCACAACAAAAATATCGTATTTTCTTTCACAGCCTTAGACATCGCTAAATTGATAGCATTACCTCACACCAGTTGTGATCCAATCACATTGAAATTCACTTTAACTAATGATGACAAACTCTACCTCGAGATCACCTTCAATGTGCAACTAGAATCTTTTCAAGGTATAACTACATATTTTTATATTTAATTGAATTTAAATTCTAGGGTTTACAATTACTAATTTATTTTTTTGTAGTTACGACTACCATGTCCAAAAGGGGTTTGACTATACCAGCTAATTGAAACAATTTTCTTTGAGCATGTTACAAATTCTTCCTAGCCAAACTCGTTCTGCAAGGAAGACCAACAAAATTTTTGATGTGGACATTGGTATATTTGGTTTGTTGTATTTCACACCAAGTTGACTGGTCCACCTATGTCTCACATCGAATCAGAATGGATATCCTAAATGTGAAAACCCATGCTTCTTCACCAACAATAAGCACATGCAACTACATTCTTAGTTTTTTTATGAATTTTATTATAATTTGTAGAACATTGCAGTACCGACTTCTTGGCACTCAAACCTAGCCACTATAACTATGACAAAACAATAGGTGCATGTAATTTTTAGTTAATATTAAACTAATAATTTTTTATATTTAATATGCTTGTCATTTTTATAATTTTAACATTTTATACAAAATACAGAAAATGGTATCCTCTTCATCTTCAAAGTGGGATGCTGCTTTTAGAGGTTATAATCTAGAGGAACCAGGAGACTCTAAAACACCTACGAAGGAAACAATGCCACCACTAAGAAAAATAACAAGGAAACGCGTAAGATATAGTTCTCCTAATCCTCGAAAACCTCCACCTGCACGTCCACTGCCAATGAGTGTAGTTGCGCAAGAGGTCTCATCTTTAGGAAGTAAGTTTACTGTTTGCCTTCACAAATTTTGTTACCAAATTTTATTGTGATTTTTATTAATTTTTATAATGTGTTTTCATATGTACAGCGTACCCACATTCCATTTGTAGTTGTGGTTGTGCAAGAGGTCTCTTCTTTGGTTGGTAAGTGTTATAACCAATTTTGTAACCAATTTTTATAATCTACCTTCACAAATTTTGTAACCAATTTTTATTTTGATTTTTTAAGTTCCTATACAACAATTTCATCATGGAAAACAATAGTCGATGTCGCCCCCTCCTCCACCACGCCAACCTCAAATGCGAGGTCAACAATGCTTCCTGGGTGGAAAATATTTTCTTCCATCTAGGCCATAGGGAACAACATCTAAGTAATTTTCAGGATTCAAAAATATATCTTTTGGTAATTTTATAGGTTTACAGGAAGCTTCTGGTGTTGGGTTAGATAATCCTCCACTTGATCAGGATTTCTTTTTACAAGGAAATATACCCACTATTTTTCAAGTAATAGATTTGCTTCGAGATCCTCAAAATGAAGAAGGAGCAAAATGTTCAAGTCCATCTCCTCCTAAGGAAACTAACACTCCTCAGCTTCGGCTCATCCTCTACCAAAGGATAAAAAAATAAAATTTTCTAAAAATGAATTATTTTTTGACAATGTTCAAGCAACCATTAAAGATTCTCTAGTTCAATATGTAAAAAAAATGAAACAATGGGAGTATCGAGCCAAAGTTTTGATAAAGGAAATAAATGGCCGATTCAAAAAAATTTCAAAAAGAGAAAAAAAAAATTCTTTAGTTGAAAATGAACCAAAAAAGCTTGATGCTCTACTACATCAAGATAAATCTGGCATGGTGAAGGTTAAACATATTACAATGATGAAAATTTATGAACAGGATTGGAGAAATTAAATGTTGGAGCCCAAACTTATTTTAATGAATGGGCATGTGATACGAAAATGGTTGTTGTTGTAGCTGCAAAGAATGTTGTCGAGGTTAGACTAATGTGTTCTAAAAAAAAATTGTTCTCTTTTTAAAATGTAAATGTCTGCTAACTACTTATTTTTCCTTTTGCAGGTAAAGTCTGATAATATGAGGAAGCAGGTTCAAAACCTGCAAGACTGTCTCCAGATGGCAAAGGATTTCTTAATGGCTTCTATGATAATGAAAAAATAGCTTATGAAGAAGTTCAACAAAACAACGCTTTTAGGAAGATCATTATCCTAAATAGATTGGATCTTGATGTTTTGCTTAAGGATAAGGGTAAAGAAGTTCTTGCACCAATATCCGAAGAAGTTGGGAAAGAGGAAAACACCCTACTCGAAGGCTTGAAAAGTGTAGATAACATCCTTGTCAATTCTAGAGCAATGGAGAGGACTGATAACCAGCTCGAGGGAGGACCATTTAAACTGCAGAATGTGAAAGCAACGAAAAAGGAAAAGGATGCTGAAACTACCTCTAGCCCCCCATCTAAAGAATGAAAATCCAAAAGACAAGTGGTTCTATTATTACTTTTGAAAATTTGATTTTTCAAAAATATAATTTTATGATATGATTTCGTTTAAAAACAAGACATTTGTTGTTATTACTTGACTATTATACTATTTACATTTATATTTGTGTCCTATTTTCATCACTTGAGTATTATGTTGTTTCAATTATGCTTGAGTTTATGAAGAATATATCTATGCATGGGTTTAAATATTTATTTTATTCAAAGTCAATCTTGTTATGATATAAAAATGAGTATTGTTTTGTGTATCATGCTATATTGTTTTTATATTTTCATATCTAGAGTAATATGATATTTGCATTTTGCCTTCTAGAGTACATACAACACCTTTTAAAGGAAATATTTACTAATACTACATACATACATGCATGGTTGGAAAATTTTCAATTTATTTAAAGTTAAAGCATAAATCATAATAATTTGTCAACATAGACAATTAATTCAATAACAAAGCTATGTTATAATAATGAGAGTTGTCTTGTGTTATTTCTATAACTTCGATTTCATGTTATTTCTATTTATATTGTATTTTTATTTCCGTAACTTGAGATTTATGCTATTTGCATTGTGCTTTCTACTATTCTAGACTACACACAACAATTTGTAAAATAAATGTTTACTAATTATGTATACATGCATGGTTTTAGAATTTCCAGTCTACTCAAAGCTAAAGCATAAATCATAAAAAAAATTCAACATAAGCAGTCAATAACATTAAAAAGTAAATACAGGAAATCATTGATTATAGAATTTTTTTAAATCATTGTAATTTTACAAATGATATCAAATACGGAAAATCATTGATTATATGAAAATTTTTAAATCATTGAAATTTAACAAATGATATCAAATCCAAAAAATCATTGATAATATGATTTTTTCTTAACTCATTATAATTTTACATTGCTAGAAGCTGAAACAATATCTTGTCAACTTCTCCAAAAGAACTAGGAATCCTTTGTGAATTTTATGTTTCCATAATCTCATCACTATAATCTGACTCATTATCCTCATTATCAATAGTATTTGTGAGACCTCTTTTGTCTATTGGGGACTTCCAAAATGTCAAAGCTCTATCATAGGGAAGCTTATCCAACTTGTACGATGACTAATATATTCTCAAACAATTTTTCAAATTTTTGTCCAACTTGTTACAAACTTTAGATTTGACAAAAGATAGTACATTGAAAATCCTTTTGTATTCAACAGATCCCAAAATTATTGTCCAAGATAATTCATATAAAATAAAGTATTCACTCAAATTTTCTTGTAAGACACTACTTGGATACAATTTTTACCACTAACGCATGATGGAACTAGTCTAATGTGGGTTTTTGAAATGTGCAATTTGATTAACCATTGTTAATCCAAAATTGGTTGATTGTTGTCTCAAAAGTTCTTTGTTTAGAATACCATTAATTTGAATGCCATTTAATTCCACACATTTAAAGAAATATGTCATAAGAGTGCGCATAGTTTTAGAAACAACTCACTTTTACTATTGTGGTCATGACAAGGATTCCAGAACATGGGAATAACAACAGCCATGGCCTCAAGCATTTCTTTTCTATGAAAACAATCTCTTATTTCACTTGTTAATGTTTTTGTAATTCTTTTCAATTTATTCTTAGTACTATCCAAAACTTCATCGAATCTGCAACGTGTTATGGGCACTTTTTCAACATCATCAGTAAGTGTATCTAACCGTTTTTCATAATGATATAAAAGAATCATCTTTCCATGGATAGCAATATAAATATTATCATTGATGTTGAACTTTAAAAAGTTGTTAGGATCATTGACTTGAACTAATGTATTCCAACTATCAAACAAAATATCCTTAAAAAAAAAATTGGACAAGTAAACCTCATTAATAAGCATACATATTTGTTTTCTCATCTTGATGAAATCAACAATATAAATTTCTCTTTCCTGTGCAATTCTAATCAAAGAATTCATTTCTTGCAACAATGGAAGAATGCCACATAATGTGAGAAGATTTTCCAAGTCAGTCATATGAAATAGCAAATATTTTACCTTGTCAACATCTCTACGATGTGCATACATAAACCCCACTAAGGATTGATATTCTGAAAAAATCCTTTTTGCAGGAAGAAACAATGAAATCCACATGGTGTCCACATATTTTAACAATTTTTTACCTCTGGTTACACCCAAATAAAATTATTGAAACTCTACAAATATTTTTGGACTGCATAAAAAGTAAGAGTGTATTTCACGGACAAGATCTTCCACTCTAGCTACATTTTCAAATGTGCTCACAATTTTGTATGCAAGATTCATTCGATGAGCCATGCAATGAATGGGAATCAAATATGGGGTGATTGATGTCTGAATTCTAACATAAATATCATTCCTTTGTCCTTGCATTGTAGCTGCACCATCAATTACAACACAAATTAACTTTGTGGCAATTTATTTTTCATTCATTTGGGCAATATCATTTAAACTTATTACAACAACATTATAAATATTTTTTGTGTTACAATTTTCTATCATCTTATGTAGTGATAGCAAATGAGGTTGTCTCAAATGATTGTGGAATGTGTAAACATGTATGCAAATCCAAGGTGTGTTGTCAACAATCGTTACCTCATTAATGGAAAGTGAAATAAATTTGGCTTGTTTTACATTCTCTCTTAGGTTCTCCTTCTCAACTAGTGATAGACATTTTACCATTTTCCAACCACTTCGATCTAACCAATGGGAGTTGTTAAGGTTTTGTACATTGGATATTTAAAATAGTTGCATATAATCAAGAAAATTAGACATGGGTTGGCCCTTTTTTAGAATACTATATACAACAACAAACTGCAAATATTTTGAGGCTAATACGTTCTTATTAATTTTTTAAAATTGTGTTTGGATTGTTCCACCCTTCTCAACGAGAGTTTGTTGGTGTTTTATTGCTTTTTTATATTCAAGTGCATATCTGAAATGCACACATTTTGATGCATCCTTCCACCTATGATATTTCTTAATTTTTCCATCACTTTGTATTTCTTTTATATAAACTTTTCCATAGTGTTTTTCTATTGTGTCTTTCTTATTTTGCAACAAATGATCTTTTCCCAGTTTCCAACTACAAATAACGCATCTATACACTTTATCTATCTCATCTCGCTCAACAAAGGGGTATAACCATACCTTTTCATTTTTAAAATACCTTACAATATTCTATTCGCTTGTATTTTGATATTTAGATTTTTGACTACAAGATTCCCCAAAGGTATGCATTTTAATTGTACTGTAATTTTTATTTTTGGTTGGTTTCTATACTAGGCATCTCGTGAAGTGGTTGTTGAATGTCGTTATTAGAAGAATTATCATGTGGTCCCATCTCATCTATTGGAATATCTTCAAGTGGATGCATATCAAGGTCGACAGTGTTTACTACATTCAATGTTTGGTGTTCTATATCATTTTTGGATGTAAAAAAACACTATTTTAAAGATGTAGATAAGCAAACAACCGTTTATCTATTAATAAAGAAATATTTTATATTTAAGAATAACAGATAGAAAAAAGTAATGATTTGATAGTAAAAGGTGTTTTTTTGTACTTATATGTTGTGCGGATGTGGATGCCTCACCGCATTTTGATATTTGTGTAAAATATTTTAGAATTATCTTTTTACCATAATATTGGCCTTCATTCTTTCCATATTCAATAGGTGACATTGTATCTTTAAAGAAAACACCTTTAGATGTTAGAAAATTAATATGAAATTGAAGGAAAATTGAAAATTGCATACTTCCCTCAATAATAATTTGTGTTTATAAGTAACCAAGGTTAAACTATAATTCTATAAAGAATCTATAAGTCTTCGACAACCCCCCGCCCCAGAGCCCTACAACAAATAAAACAACGCTAAGAACAACCTACACAAAGCAATCCGACAACAAAATGCTCCTAACACACAACGAGACCCCCAATAGTACATCTATGTTGCCTATGAATTGAAAAAATTTTAGACAACAAAACTATGGAGAAAAACCTACCTAGCAATTCTAAAGAATTAACAAAGGTAAAAAATAGTACAATCAACAGTGCATTATCATTTATTCTAGAGTTACAAAAAACAGCCTTTCTTTAGAAGTTATTCCTATTCAACACGCCCCCACCATATCTCATCTCGGTTTTTATCCGGCCGTGCAGTCCTTTCAAGATCCATCAAATATTTGCAATCGTTGGTATTACCGTTAAATTTTTAAGCACTTCTCCAATCACCCTGCAATGGACACTTCCCATCGCGCCACACCCATTATCAACTCGACACACCAGACACATGACCCCTCAAATGACCAAGCACTGCAACCAACAACCCAAAAAACCCGACCCGACCAAGATGGCGATAGACACTCATTTGTAATTGATCGACTTGTGTCAATTGACACTCCTCTAAAATCGATCGACTTTTACTGATTGACACTCCTCTACAATTGATCAGCTTATACCAACAGACACTCCTTTACAACCAATCGACTTGTGTCGATTGACACTCTTCTACAATTGATCGACTTATGTTGATTGACACTCCTCTACAACTTATCGAGTTATATCGATAGACACTTCTTTGCAATCGATCATCTTATGTCGATTGACACTCCTCTACAACCAATCGATATATGCTGACTGACACTCCTCGGTATCTTTCAATTGATAATACCCTACAACCAATCGATAAATATGTCGATTGAAAATAGGTTTTTCGTTGCTTCAGAGCTATTTTTGAGTTAGAGTATTTTAGATGTATGTTAATCTGTACCCCCTTCAGTATTTATACAAGTAGTATATGTGACGAATTGGGTAGGAAAAACAAAATTATTTATTATTTGAAGGTGAATTGTTCGTGGAATTGGGTGAAAGTGGTTGGTGAATTAAAATAAAAATAGGATAATTATTATCAACGTCGAGCGAATTGACCCCAAAAAATATTCCACCATGTAAATTTTGGGTGAATGGGCCCCAATGAAATGTCCCAAAATTAGGATCCCTATGTGTGAACAAGATTTTTGGCAAGCAGTTATGCGAGGGTTTCATCTAGGTTGAGTGCAAGCAGCTCCAGAGGTTGGTTTTTAGGGCCTTCGGGTCCTAGTGGCCAATATTTTTGTGGTTTATGATCAATATTTTAGCAAGAAATGTTGCAAGGTATCCAATATGGGTTAAAAATTTGTCTTTCAATAGATCATACTATGAATTTGAGTGACAACGGCTTCCAATTTGCTGCACAAAAGAAAATTGAAAACCATACCTTTCCATGGTGTCTAGGGCAAGGATTAAAGAGATCATGAAACAAGTTTCAAGAAGTTGATCAAAAAATGACTCATATCTCAAGTGAATCTGGTGCTAAGGTGCACCCACAAAATAATTCTACTATGAAAACCCCTATCAAGGGTAAGAATTTTGAAAACTCAGCCCCAAAAATGAATTTTAGGGATGCCCTTCATGGTGAATAGTCTCAGCCCAATGCTAATATCAATCTTAGGGCTTCTAATAAACCTCTAAGAATGCCTACTATTGATCCCAGGAAAACGAAGTCAAGATGTCTTAAAGCAGCTGATGGAACTCCTATTGTTAAGCTTGATATGGGTAACATTCAGACAGGCATTGAAAATTTGGAAAAAGAGGACTAATTTATCGGTTCGTGGGCTTTTGTCCGAGCCTATTTGTTTTCAAAGTCTGGGTTGCAAAAAGCTGGAAAAATAAAGGTGAGTTACAAATATCTATTTATCCAAATGGTTATTTTCTTATTTTATTTTCTAATAATGAATATAGATAGAAAAATTTTCAAGGGAGTCCTTGGTTTTTTGGAAGGGCAAGGCTTTTCATGAAACCTTGGCATACTAAATTTAAAACCAAAGAAGAGATGCCTTCTATGGCTCCCGTGTGGGTTAGACTCTTTGGCCTCCCTATTGAATTTTGGAATCCTACTATTTTTTCTTCAATTGGAAACTCTTTAGGAACTTTTATGATGATTGTTGATTGCACTCAAAATTTTGAACATATTATTTATGCTCGGATTTGTGTTTAATGGATTTTGACAAACCCCTACCTAAAATGATCACATTACAATTTGGGGAAGACACTTGGGAGCAAGTAGTGGAATATGATAACATTACTTTCGTTGTAGAATTTTCCATGAATATGGCCATTTGGCCAGTGCTTGCCCAAATAAAATTCTTGATCAAAAGAAAGAAGATATAAACTCAGCAGGTTTCCAAATGCCTAAGAAGAAGAACACTCAAAAAAAACCAGTTATGAAGGATTAATCAAAGTCATATGCTAATATGTTTGAAATACTTTCCATAAATGATGTCCCAAGTTAGGAAGAGGAAATAATGGAAACAGAAATCTTAGAAACACAATTTAAATACGAAGGGAAGAACTCAGAGACAAACCAACAAATCAAAGGTTTTCAACAGAAAAAAGGGAGAAACTTTACATAAGAAAAATAATCTTTTAAATGTCAAAACTTCAAATAATACAAGTCCAAATATAGACTCCATTGAACCCTCTAGTAAAATTTTGGCTGTGTACGAGCATTCTTCAAGGTTAGAAGCCATCTCAGATTCAATTGGAATAAGTCAAGAAATAGGGAAAAAAAAACTGAAGATGGATTCTAATCAAAAAGCAGGTCGCAAGACTAATCAATATCATACGGTAAAAGAAGGTGAAAATCTTGTAGAGGAAGGTAATATTAATGCCCTTCCCAAATTTTTAAGCCCTGGTATTAATGAAGATCATCACTTGGAATATTAGAGGACTCAAAGGGGGAGTCTTTCAAAACAAAATGAAATTAGAAGAATGATTCAGATAAATTATCCACATCTTGTTTTCCTTCAAGAAACAAATATGTCAATGGAGGCTATGGACTCATTGCCAATAAAATTTGGCCAGCTGGAAAAGTGGTTTCCCTCGGTTCCCAGGGGACTTCTGGTGGCATTGCTTGTCTTTGGGGTCCAAAAGAGGTAGTTATTCATCATATGGTTGGAAGTTGGGGTCTATTGGCTATAGCTATTCAAAGTAGAAATTCCAACCAAATTATGCTCTACATTATTGTTTATGCTCTGACTGCTTTGGAGGAAAAGCTAAGACAGTGGAAGGATATAACTCATATTATATCTCATTTTCCTAAAGCTTGGATCTTGATCGGAGGATATTTCAATACCATCCTCTCTCTGGATGAGAAAAGGGGGGTAAATAGAAATTTGGACAAAAGCACTGACCTCATGAGCGTATATATTGCAAACCTCCATCTTGTGGACATCCAACTAGATAATGGCCTTATGACTTGGTCTAATAGAAGGCAAGGCTTAGCTTGTATTATGGAGAGATTGGATAGGTTTTTGCTCTTTGAAAATTTCTTAATCCATGGTCACATTCCTAAAGTGAAGACTCTTAATAATGCTAGTTCGGATCATTGGCCAGTCATGGTGGAAATGTGGAAAACCAATGTGAGTTTCTCTCCTTTTCATTTTCAATTAATGTGGCTTAGAGACATTTTATTTAGACCTCATGTGTAACAATGGTGGAAGGAATGTAAACCTAGGTATGGGACTAAGATGTTTTGTTTTGCCAAAAGACTGCAATACATTAAATCCAAAATCAAGACTTGGAAATGGAAAGAGTTTGGGGATGTTCATAAAAAAAACATGAATTTATTGCTCATATTGAAAATTGAATAAGAAAATCCGTTTAGATGACCTCACAGAGAAGAGAAGTGCAGATGAAATTAAGCTCACAACTCAGTTAGAGGAATTGGAAAAAAGAGAAGAAATCTTATGGAAGCAAAAATATAGATTTCAATGGCTCAAAGAAGGAGATCGAAACACAAATTTCTTCCACAAATATCTTCTAGCTCAAAGATTTCACAACTTTATTTCTTCCTTGAATTCAGATTCTGGAGATGTTTATTATACTTGGGATGGCATGAACTCTATTATTGTTGATTACTTTTCCAGTATTTTTGTTGCTACTCCTCTTGACTCGGCTTCTCAATAAAATGTTCTTCAAGCAATCCCTTCTCTTATAACTTATGAGGAGAACTCTATTTTGACTGCTCTTGTTACTATCAATGAGCTTCAACAGGTAGTTTTTAAAATGCAAAAAGGGAAAACCCTAGGTCCTGATGGTTTTCCCATTGAGTTCTACCAAGAGTTCCAAGATATCCTTCATGTTGATTTATTAGAGGTGGTAGAAGAAGCCAAGATAGCCAAAGAAATTTTGAAGGTTATCAATAAAACTTATATTACTCTTGTTCCAAAATATCAAGAGGTTGATCATATCTCAACTTTTAGACCTATTGCTTTATGTAATGTTCTTCTCAAAATCATTACTAAAATCATGGCAGAAAGGTTGAAGCCTCTTTTGCATAAGATTATTTCCCTAGAGCAAGGGTTTTATGTGGAAGGGTGTCAAATAGTAGATGAGATAGTTCTTGCTCAGGAAGCCATCCATTCCATGGATATGCAAAAATCTCCTTCCATGTTCATTCGGTTAGACTTATCCAAAGCTTATGACAGAGTGGATTGGCACTTCCTTATCAAAGTTTTGAGGCAATTTGATTTCTCTAAGGATTGGATGGATTGGATTATGGGATGTATCTCTTTAGTTTCCTACTTAGTTCTTATCAATGGCATACCTTCTCAGACATTCCCAACTTCCAGAGGTATTAGGCAAGGTGACCTGCTATCCCCTTATTTATTCATCATTCTTGTTGAATGCTTGGGTAGGACTATAACCAAAAAGAGGGAAAAAAACCCTTGAGGGAGTTACCATTTCTCATGGAGCTAGACCTATCTCTCATATTCAATTTGTGGATGAATCTACTCTTTTAGGTAAAGCTACAGTTAAGGAAGCTTCTAATATTAAGCAAATCATTAGTTGTTTTTCTAAGGCTCATCGGGCAGTTGATCAATGAAGAAAAATCTAAAGTTATTTTATTGCACTGCTCTTCTAGACAGGAATCCATGGTCTTGAATAAATTAAGATATAAGAATACCTCCCTTTCAATCACTTATTTAGGTATTCCCATAAATATTCAAAGGAAGAAAAATAAATATTGTTGCTATGTGGATGTGGATGTGGATGCCTCACCGCATTTTTATATTTGTGTAAAATATTTCAGAATTATCTTTTTAACATAATATTGGCCTTCATTCTTTCCATATTCAGTAGGTGACATTGTATCTTTAAAGAAAACATCTTTAGATGTTAGAAAATTAATATGAAATTGAAGGAAAATTGCATACTTCCCTCAATAATAATTTGTGTTTATAAGTAACCAAGGTTAAACTATAATTCTATAAAGAATCTATAAGTCTTCAGACAAACCTACACTGCCCTCTAGAATGATCTCTGCCTATTTGCTTAGAGACTAGCAACAAATCAAAACAACGCTAAGAAAACATACTCTAACATACAAGAAGCAATCTCTGACAACAAAAATGCTCCTAACACACAACAAGATGACGTAGATACTTGTCTACCATAGTTGCAAATAGTGCATCTATGTTGCCTATGAAATTGAAGAAAAAGATATTTAGACAACAAAACTGTGGAGGAAAAATACTCTACCTAGCAATTCTAAAGAAACTAACAAAGGTTAAAAAATAAGTAACAAGGATACAACAACAGGTAGGCATTAAATCAATTTATTGCTAGAGATTATCCAAAATAAAACAAGCACATTAATCTTTAGAAGATTTTGATTTACCTATTGTCACAGTCGTCACAACTTTCTATCATCGATAGTCACAACCGATTGACAATACTGTCAAAATATCTACAATCGATCGGTTTTGATGATTGAAAATCCGTTGCAACCATTCGGTATGTATCAAGGGGTAGTCCTTTGCAATAGATCATCACTATCAAAATATTTGCAATCGATCGATAATTACTGATTGATAATTTTTATTATGTCAATTGACACTTCTCTTCAATCGATCGACCTATGCTAATGGACACTTCTCTACAATTGATCGACCTAGGTTGATTGACATGCCTCTACAATCGATCAACTTATGTCGATTGACACTACCCTATAGTCGATCAGCTTATACCGATTGGAACTCCTCTACAATTGATTGGCTTATATCGATAGTCATTCTTTTGCAACCAATCAACTTATGCCAATTAAAACTCCTTTGTAACCGATTGGCTTCTTCCGATTGACACTCCTCTGCAATTGATCGGCTTGTTCTGATAGACACTCCTTTGTAATTGATCGACTTGTGTCAATTGACACTCCTCTAAAATTGATCGACTTTTACTGATTGACACTCCTCTACAACTGATCAGCTTATACCAACAGACACTCCTTTACAACCAATCGACTTGTGTCGATTGACACTCTTCTGCAATTGATCGACTTATGTTGATTGACACTCCTCTGCAACTTATCGAGTTATATCGATAGACACTTCATTGCAATCGATCAGCTTATGTCGATTGACACTCCTCTACAACCGATCGATATATGCTGACTGACACTTCTCAGTATCTTTCAATTGATAATACCCTACAACCAATCGGCAAATATGTCGATTGACAATAGGTTTTTCGTTGCTTCAGAGCTATTTTTGAGTTAGAGTATTTTAGATGTATGTTAATCTGTACCCCCTTCAGTATTTATACAAGTAGTATATGTGACGAATTGGGTAGGAAAAACAAAATTATTTATTATTTGAAGGTGAATTGTTCGTGGAATTGGGTGAAAGTGGTTGGTGAATTAAAATAAAAATAGGATAATGATTATCAACGTCAAGCGAATTGACCCCAAAAAATATTCCACCATGTAAATTTTGGGTGAATGGGCCCCAATGAAATGTCCCAAATTTAGGATCCCTATGTGTGAACAAGATTTTTTGCAAGCAGTTATGCGAGGGTTTCATCTAGGTTGAGTGCAAACAGCTCCAGAGGTTGGTTTTTAGGGCCTTCGGGTCCTAGTGGCCAATATTTTTGTGGTTTATGATCAATATTTTAGCAAGAAATGTTGCAAGGTATCCAATATGGGTTAAAAATTTGTCTTTCAATAGATCATACTATGAACTTGAGTGACAACGACTTCCAATTTGCTGCACAAAAGAAAATTGAAAACCATACCTTTCCATGGTGTCTAGGGCAAGGATTAAAGAGATCATGAAACAAGTTTCAAGCAGTTGATCAAAAAATGACTCATATCTCAAGTGAATCTGGTGCTAAGGTGCACCCACAAAATAATTCTACTATGAAAACCCCTATCAAGGGTAAGAATTTTGAAAACTCAGCCCCAAAAATGAATTTTAGGGATGCCCTTCGTGGTGGACAGCCTCAGCCCAATGCTAATATCAATCTTAGGGCTTCTCATAAACCTATAAGAATGCCTAATATTGATCCCAGGAAAACGAAGTCAGGATGTCTTAAAGCAGCTAATGGAACTCCTATTGTTAATCTTGATATGGGTAACATTCAGACAGGCATTGAAAATTTGGAAAAAAGAGGACTAATTTATCGGTTCGTGGGTTTTCGTTCGAGCCTATCTGCTTTCAAAGTCTGGGTTGCAAAAAGTTGGAAAAATAAAGGTGAGTTACAAATATCTATTTATCCAAATGGTTATTTTCTTATTTTATTTTCTAATAATGAATATAGATAGAAAAATTTTCAAGGGAGTCCTTGGTTTTTTGGAAGGGTAGGGCTTTTCATGAAACCTTGGCATACTAAATTTAAAACCAAAGAAGAGATGCCTTCTATGGCTCCCGTGTGGGTTAGACTCTTTGGCCTCCCTATTGAATTTTGGAATCCTACTATTTTTTCTTCAATTGGAAACTCTTTAGGAACTTTTATGATGACTGTTGATTGCACTCAAAATTTTGAACATATTATTTATGCTCGGATTTGTGTTTAATGGATTTTGACAAACCCCTACCTAAAATGATCACATTACAATTTGGGGAAGACACTTGGGAGCAAGTAGTGGAATATGATAACATTCCTTTTCGTTGTAGAATTTGCCATGAATATGGTCATTTGGCCAGTGCTTGCCCAAATAAAATTCTTGATCAAAAGAAAGAAGATATAAACTCAACAGGTTTCCAAATGCCTAAGAAGAAGAACACTCAGAAAAAAACCAGTTATGAAGGATTAATCAAAGTCATATGCTAAAATATTTGAAATACTTTCCATAAATGATGTCCCAAGTTAGGAAGAGGAAATAATGGAAACAAAAATTTTAGAAACACAATTTAAATATGAAGGGAAGAACTCAGAGACAAACCAACAAATCAAAGGTTTTCAACAGAAAAAAGGGAGAAACTTTACATAAGAAAAATAATCTTTTAAATGTCAAAACTTCAAATAATACAAGTCCAAATATAGACTCCATTGAACCCTCTAGTAAAATTTTGGCTATGTACGAGCATTCTTCAAGGTTAGAAGCCATCTCATATTCAATTGGAATAAGTCAAGAAACAGGGAAAAAAAACTGAAGATGGATTCTAATAAAAAAGCAAGTCGCAAGACTAATCAATATCATATGGTAAAAGAAGGTGAAAATCTTGTAGAGGAAGGTAATATTAATGCCCTTCCCAAATTTTTTAGCCCTGGTATTAATGAAGATCATCACTTGGAATATTAGAGGACTCAAAGGGAGTATTTCAAAACAAAATGAAATTAGAAGAATGATTCAGATAAATTATCCACATCTTGTTTTCCTTCAAGAAACAAATATGTCAATGGAGGATATGGATTCATTGCCAGTAAAATTTGGCCAGTTGGAAAAGTGGTTTCCCTCGGTTCCCAGGGGACTTTTGGTGGCATTGCTTGTCTTTGGGGTCCAAAAGAGGTAGTTATTCATCATATGGTTGTAAGTTGGGGTCTATTGGCTATAGCTATTCAAAGTAGAAATTCCAACCAAATTATGCTCTACATTATTGTTTATGCTCTGACTGCTTTGGAGGAAAAGCTAAGACAGTGGAAGGATATAACTCATATTATATTTCATTTTCCTAAAGCTTGGATCTTGATCGGAGGATATTTCAATACCATCCTCTCTCTAGATGAGAAAAGGGGGGTAAATAGAAATTTGGACAAAAGCACTGACCTCATGAGCATATATATTGCAAACTTCCATCTTGTGGACATCCAACTAGATAATGGCCTTATGACTTGGTCTAATAGAATGCAAGGCTTAGCTTGTATTATGGAGAGATTGGATAGGTTTTTGCTCTTTGAAAATTTCTTAATCCATGGTCACATTCCTAAAGTGAAGACTCTTAATAATGCTAGTTCGGATCATTGGCCAGTCATGGTGGAAATGTGGAAAACCAATGTGAGTTTCTCTCCTTTTTGTTTTCAATTAATGTGGCTTAGAGACATTTTATTTAGACCTCATGTGTAACAATGGTGGAAGGAAGGTAAACCTAGGTATGGGACTAAGATGTTTTGTTTTGCCAAAAGACTGCAATACATTAAATCCAAAATCAAGACTTGGAAATGGAAAGAGTTTGGGGATGTTCATAAAAAAACATGAAGTTATTGCTCATATTGAAAATTTGAATAAGAAAATCCGTTTAGATGACCTCATAGAGAAGAGAAGTGCAGATGAAATTAAGCTCACAACTCAGTTAGAGGAATGGGAAAAAAGAGAAGAAATCTTATGGAAGCAAAAATATAGAATTCAATGGCTCAAAGAAGGAGATCGAAACACAAATTTCTTCCACAAATCTCTTCTAGCTCAAAGATTTCACAACTTTATTTCTTCCTTGAATTCAGATTCTGGAGATGTTGTTTATACTTGGGATGGTATGAACTCTATTATTGTTGATTACTTTTCCAGTATTTTTGTTGCTACTCCTCTTGACTCAGCTTCTCAATAAAATGTTCTTCAAGCAATCCCTTCTCTTATAACTTCTAAGGAGAACTCTATTTTAACTGCTCTTGTTACTATCAATGAGCTTCAACAGGTAGTTTTTAAAATGCAAAAAGGGAAAACCCTAGGTCCTGATGGTTTTCCCATTGAGTTCTACCAAGAGTTCCAGGATATCCTTCATGTTGATTTATTAGAGGTGGTAGAAGAAGCCAGGATAGCCAAAGAAATTTTGAAGGTTATCAATAAAACTTATATTACTCTTGTTCCAAAATATCAAGAGGTTGATCATATCTCAACTTTTAGACCTATTGCTTTATGTAATGTTCTTCTCAAAATAATTACTAAAATCATGGCAGAAAGGTTGAAGCCTCTTTTGCATAAGATTATTTCCCTAGAGCAAGGGTTTTATGTGGAAGGGTGTCAAATAGTAGATGAGATAGTTCTTACTCAGGAAGCCATCCATTCCATGGATATGCAAAAATCTCCTTCAATGTTCATTCGGTTAGACTTATCCAAAGCTTATGACAGAGTGGATTGGCACTTCCTTATCAAAGTTTTGAGGCAATTTGATTTCTCTAAGGATTGGATGGATTGGATTATGGGATGTATCTCTTTAGTTTCCTACTTAGTTCTTATCAATGGCAGACCTTCTCAGACATTCCCAGCTTCTAGAGGTATTAGGCAAGGTGACCTGCTATCCCCTTATTTATTCATCATTCTTGTTGAATGCTTGGGTAGGACTATAACCAAAAAGAGGGAAAAAAACCCTTGAGGGAGTTACCATTTCTCATGGAGCTAGACCTATCTCTCATATTCAATTTGTGGATGAATCTACTCTTTTAGGTAAAGCTACAGTTAAGGAAGCTTCTAATATTAAGCAAATCATTAGTTGTTTTTCTAAGGCTACTGGGCAGTTGATCAATGAAGAAAAATCTAAAGTTATTTTATTGCACTGCTCTTCTAGACAGGAATCCATGGTCTTGAATAAATTAAGATATAAGAATACCTCCCTTTCAATCACTTATTTAGGTATTCCCATAAATATTCAAAGGAAGAAAAATAAATATTGTTGCTATGTGGATGTGGATGTGGATGCCTCACCGCATTTTTATATTTGTGTAAAATATTTCAGAATTATCTTTTTACCATAATATTGGCCTTCATTCTTTCCATATTCAGTAGGTGACATTGTATCTTTAAAGAAAACACCTTTAGATGTTAGAAAATTAATATGAAATTGAAGGAAAATTGCATACTTCCCTCAATAATAATTTGTGTTTATAAGTAACCAAGGTTAAACTATAATTCTATAAAGAATCTATAAGTCTTCAGACAAACCTACACTGCCCTCTAGAATGATCTCTGCCTATTTGCTTAGAGACTAGCAACAAATCAAAACAACGCTAAGAAAACATACTCTAACATACAAGAAGCAATCTCTGACAACAAAAATGCTCCTAACACACAACAAGATGATGTAGATACTTGTCTACCATAGTTGCAAATAGTGCATCTATGTTGCCTATGAAATTGAAGAAAAATATATTTAGACAACAAAACTGTGGAGGAAAAATACTCTACCTAGCAATTCTAAAGAAACTAACAAAGGTTAAAAAATAAGTAACAAGGATACAACAACAAGTAGGCAATAAATCAATTTATTGCTAGAGATTATCCAAAATAAAACAAGCACATGAATCTTTAGAAGATTTTGATTTACCTATTGTCACAGTCATCACAACTTTCTATCATCGATAGTCACAACCGATTGACAATACTGTCAAAATATCTACAATCGATCGATTTTGATGATTGACAATCCGTTGCAACCAATCGGTATGTATCAAGGGGTAGTCCTTTGCAATAGATCATCACTATCAAAATATTTGCAATCGATCGGTAATTACTGATTGATAATTTTTATTATGTCAATTGACACTTCTCTTCAATCAATCGACCTATGCTAATGGACACTTCTCTACAATCGATCGACCTAGGTTGATTGACATGCCTCTACAGTCGATCAACTTATGTCGATTGACACTACCCTATAGTCAATCGGATTATACCGATTGGAACTCCTCTATAATTGATTGGCTTATATCGATAGTCATTCTTTTGCAACCAATCAACTTATGCCAATTAAAACTCCTTTGTAACCGATTGGCTTCTTCCGATTGACACTCCTCTGCAATTGATCGGCTTGTTCTGATAGACACTCCTTTGTAATTGATCGACGTGTGTCAATTGACACTCCTCTAAAATCGATCGACTTTTACTGATTGACACTCCTCTACAACTGATCAGATTATACCAACAGACACTCCTTTACAACCAATCGACTTGTGTCGATTGACACTCTTTTGCAATTTATCGACTTATGTTGATTGACACTCCTCTGCAACTTATCGAGTTATATCGATAGACACTTCTTTGCAATCGATCAACTTATGTCGATTGACACTCCTCTACAACTGATCGATATATGTTGACTGACACTCCTCAGTATCTTTCAATTGATAATACCCTACAACCAATCGGCAAATATGTCGATTGACAATAGGTTTTTCGTTGCTTCAGAGCTATTTTTGAGTTAGAGTATTTTAGATGCATGTTAATCTGTACCCCCTTCAGTATTTATACAAGTAGTATATGTGACGAATTGGGTAGGAAAAACAAAATTATTTATTATTTGAAGGTGAATTGTTCGTGGAATTGGGTGAAAGTGGTTGGTGAATTAAAATAAAAATAGGATAATTATTATCAACGTCAGGTGAATTGACCCCAAAAAAAATTCCACCATGTAAATTTTGGGTGAATGGGCCCCAATGAAATGTCCCAAAATTAGGATCCCTATGTGTGAACAATATTTTTGCCAAGCGATTATGCGAGGGTTTCATCTAGGTTGAGTGCAAGCAGCTCCAGAGGTTGGTTTTTAGGGCCTTCGGGTCCTAGTGGCCAATATTTTTGTGGTTTATGATCAATATTTTAGCAAAAAATGTTGCAAGGCATCCAATATGGGTTAAAAATTTGTCTTTCAATAGATCATACTATGAACTTGAGTGACAACGGCTTCCAATTTGCTGCACAAAAGAAAATTGAAAACCATACCTTTCCATGGTGTCTAGGGCAAGGATTAAAGAGATCATGAAACAAGTTTCAAGCAGTTGATCAAAAAATGACTCATATCTCAAGTGAATCTGGTGCTAAGGTGCACCCACAAAATAATTCTACTATGAAAACCCCTATCAAGGGTAAGAATTTTGAAAACTCAGCCCCAAAAATAATTTTAGGGATGCCCTTCGTGGTGGATAGCCTCAGCCCAATGCTAATATCAATCTTAGGGCTTCTCATAAACCTATAAGAATGCCTAATATTGATCCCAGGAAAACGAAGTCAGGATGTCTTAAAGCAGCTAATGGAACTCCTATTGTTAATCTTGATATGGGTAACATTCAGACAGGCATTGAAAATTTGGAAAAAAGAGGACTAATTTATCGGTTCGTGGGTTTTCGTTCGAGCCTATCTACTTTCAAAGTCTGGGTTGCAAAAAGTTGGAAAAATAAAGGTGAGTTACAAATATCTATTTATCCAAATGGTTATTTTCTTATTTTATTTTCTAATAATGAATATAGATAGAAAAATTTTCAAGGGAGTCCTTGGTTTTTTGGAAGGGCAGGGCTTTTCATGAAACCTTGGCATACTAAATTTAAAACCAAAGAAGAGATGCCTTCTATGGCTCCCGTGTGGGTTAGACTCTTTGGCCTCCCTATTGAATTTTGGAATCCTACTATTTTTTCTTCAATTGGAAACTCTTTAGGAACTTTTATGATGACTCATTGATTGCACTCAAAATTTTGAACATATTATTTATGCTCGAATTTGTGTTTAATGGATTTTGACAAACCCCTACCTAAAATGATCACATTACAATTTGGGGAAGACACTTGGGAGCAAGTAGTGGAATATGATAACATTCCTTTTCGTTGTAGAATTTGCCATGAATATGGTCATTTGGCCAGTGCTTTCCCAAATAAAATTCTTGATCAAAAGAAAGAAGATATAAACTCAACAGGTTTCCAAATGCCTAAGAAGAAGAACACTCAGAAAAAACCAGTTATGAAGGATCAATCAAATTCATATGCTAATATGTTTGAAATACTTTCCATAAATGATGTCCCAAGTTAGGAAGAGGAAATAATGGAAACAGAAATTTTAGAAACACAATTTAAATATGAAGGGAAGAACTCAGAGACAAACCAACAAATCAAAGGTTTTCAACAGAAAAAAGGAAGAAAATTTACATAAGAAAAATAATCTTTTAAATGTCAAAACTTCAAATAATACAAGTCCAAATATAGACTCCATTGAACCCTCTAGTAAAATTTTGGCTGTGTACGAGCATTCTTCAAGGTTAGAAGCCATCTCAGATTCAATTGGAATAAGTCAAGAAACAGGGAAAAAAAAATTGAAGATGGATTCTAATAAAAAAGCAGGTCGCAAGACTAATCAATATCATATGGTAAAATAAGGTGAAAATCTTGTAGAGGAAGGTAATATTAATGCCCTTCCCAAATTTTTTAGCCCTGGTATTAATGAAGATCATCACTTGGAATATTAGAGGACTCAAAGGGAGTCTTTCAAAACAAAATGAAATTAGAAGAATGATTTAGATAAATTATCCACATCTTGTTTTCCTTCAAGAAACAAATATGTCAATGGAGGATATGGACTCATTGCCAGTAAAATTTGGCCAGCTGGAAAATTGGTTTCCCTCGGTTCCCAGGGGACTTCTGGTGGCATTGCTTGTCTTTGGGGTCCAAAAGAGGTAGTTATTCATCATATGGTTGGAATTTGGGGTCTATTGGCTATAGCTAAGACAGTGGAAGGATATAACTCATATTATATCTCATTTTCCTAAAGCTTGGATCTTGATCGGAGGATATTTCAATACCATCCTCTCTCTGGATGAGAAAAGGGGGGTAAATAGAAATTTGGACAAAAGCACTGACCTCATGAGCGTATATATTGCAAACCTCCATCTTGTGGACATCCAACTAGATAATGGCCTTATGACTTGGTCTAATAGAAGGCAAGGCTTAGCTTGTATAATGGAGAGATTGGATAGGTTTTTGCTCTTTGAAAATTTATTAATCCATGGTCACATTCCTAAAGTGAAGACTCTTAATAATGCTAGTTCGGATCATTGGCCAGTCATGGTGGAAATGTGGAAAACCAATGTGAGTTTCTCTCCTTTTCGTTTTCAATTAATGTGCCTTAGAGACATTTTCTTTAGACCTCATGTGTAACAATGGTGGAAGGAAGGTAAACCTAGGTATGGGACTAAGATGTTTTGTTTTGCCAAAAGACTGCAATACATTAAATCCAAAATCAAGACTTGGAAATGGAAAGAGTTTGGGGATGTTCATAAAAAAACATGAAGTTATTGCTCATATTGAAAATTTGAATAAGAAAATCCGTTTAGATGACCTCACATAGAAGAGAAGTGCAGATGAAATTAAGCTCACAACTCAGTTAGAGGAATGGGAAAAAAGAGAAGAAATCTTATGGAAGCAAAAATATAGAATTCAATGGCTCAAAGAAGGAGATCGAAACACAAATTTCTTCCACAAATCTCTTCTAGCTCAAAGATTTCACAACTTTATTTCTTCCTTGAATTCAGATTCTGGAGATGTTGTTTATACTTGGGATGGCATGAACTCTATTGTTGTTGATTACTTTTCCAATATTTTTGTTGCTACTCCTCTTGACTCAGCTTCTCAATAAAATGTTCTTCAAGCAATCCCTTCTCTCATAACTTCTAAGGAGAACTCTATTTTGACTTCTCTTGTTACTATCAATGAGCTTCAACGAGTAGTTTTTAAAATGCAAAAAGGGAAAACCCTAGGTCCTGATGGTTTTCCCATTGAGTTCTACCAAGAGTTCCAGGATATCCTTCATGTTGATTTATTAGAGGTGGTAGAAGAAGCCAGGATAGCCAAAGAAATTTTGAAGGTTATCAATAAAACTTATATTACTCTTGTTCCAAAATATCAAGAGGTTGATCATATCTCAACTTTTAGACCTATTGCTTTATGTAATGTTCTTCTCAAAATCATTACTAAAATCATGGCAGAAAGGTTGAAACCTCTTTTGCATAAGATTATTTCCCTAGAGCAAGGGTTTTATGTGGAAGGGTGTCAAATAGTAGATGAGATAGTTCTTGCTCGGGAAGCCATCCATTCCATGGATATGCAAAAATCTCCTTCCATGTTCATTCGGTTAGACTTATCCAAAGCTTATGACAGAGTGGATTGGCACTTCCTTATCAAAGTTTTGAGGCAATTTGATTTCTCTAAGGATTGGATGGATTGGATTATGGGATGTATCTCTTTAGTTTCCTACTTAGTTCTTATCAATGGCAGACCTTCTCAGACATTCCCAGCTTCTAGAGGTATTAGGCAAGGTGACCTGCTATCCCCTTATTTATTCATCATTCTTGTTGAATGCTTGGGTAGGACTATAACCAAAAAGAGGGAAAAAAACCCTTAAGGGAGTTACCATTTCTCATGGAGCTAGACCTATCTCTCATATTCAATTTGTGGATGAATCTACTCTTTTAGGTAAAGCTACAGTTAAGGAAGCTTCTAATATTAAGCAAATCATTAGTTGTTTTTCTAAGGCTACTGGGTAGTTGATCAATGAAGAAAAATCTAAAGTTATTTTATTGCACTGCTCTTCTAGACAGGAATCCATGGTCTTGAATAAATTAAGATATAAGAATACCTCCCTTTCAATCACTTATTTAGGTATTCCCATAAATATTCAAAGGAAGAAAAATAAATATTGGAATTAGTTGTTGGACAAAGTCAAGAAGAAAATTGGAAAGTGGACCAACAGGTGGCTTTCTTTTGGGGGTAGAATCACCTTGGTAAAATTAGTCCTTCAAGCTATTACTATTTATGTATCTTCCATGTTGAATATTCCAAAGGCGGTTCTTTGAGAACTGGATCAAATCAGTCATCATTTCCTTTGGAGTGGTACTAAGGAGAAATGAAAATGGGCCTCGGTGAATTGGGACACTTTATGTCTTCCTAAGAATAAAGGGGGGTTAGGATTATGGTATTCTATTAATAACAACAAAGCTTTAGCTTCTAAATTATATTGGACGATGTTGCATAACCCCAATGCTCTTTGGGCCAATAATCTTCATGCTAAATATGTTGAGAACAAAAGTCCTGAAGACCTTGTTCGCTATCAACTTCCTACAAAAGGTTCTCCCATTTTAGCAGTTCTTAATACTGGTGAGGATTTGATAAAGAAAATTTTATTTTGGATCATTCATAATGGTCAACAGGTAATTTTTTGGACATATTCTTGGGATGGTCACAAGCCTTTGATAACTCAGTTTCCTAATTGGAGGCCTTGGATGGAGGAGCTTCACCGAGCTAACTGGATAAAGGTGGCTAATTATTGTCGGTACCATACTGGTAATTCAAAGGTTGGTATATATTGGATCCCTATTGAGGACTGGCCTATTCAAATCCCCGAAAGGTAAAGACAAGATATCCAAGGCATCCTTCATATGAGATCTCTCTCTTGATCCAATAAAAAAGATTGTTTTGGATGGAACAACACTACTAAGGGTGAGTATTCAGTTTCTCAAGTTTATTTGACCTTATGCCATAATAATCCCAACCATTCTTCTAACATATTTTCTCATTTGTGGGCTCAAAATATTTGGCCTAAGGTGAGGTTCTTTAATTGGCTTTTATTGCATCGTAGGGTTCTTACTGGTGAGCAACTAATGAAGCGTGGTTTTCATGGCCCTTTTAGATGTGAGATGTGTGAAGAGAATGTAGAAACTCTCAACCATATTTTTATTGAGTGTACTTTAGCCTTTGATCTATGGAGGAGAATGGCCACTTTACTTGGCTTACAGTGGTCCATTTTTTTACTTTTGAACAGTTTTGGAGGGATTAGCCTAATCAAGAGGGTGTTGATCATTTTATTAGGCAATTAGTTTGGATGGGTTCTACCATTCTTCTTTGGAATATTTGGATTGAAAGGAACAAATAAATTTTTAATCAATATAGGAAGGATATTCACTATATTTTGCAAAAGACCATAGCCAACTTAGTTGAATCAGTACATCAACTCCTTAATCACCCCCAAAACTCCCACAAAATATGGGATCAAGTGATGCAAAGGTTGAAGATTAATTCTTCTAAGGGCAACCAACTTAAATGGAATGTGAGTATTAGTAAGATGGATAGGACAAGAAATTGGCAACCTCCTAAGGATCTTGGAAAATTCAATATTGATGGAGCCTCTAGAGGGAATCTTGGAAAAGCCAGTGTGGGAGGAATTGGTAGACTTTCAGATGGCTCCATGGTTTTTACTTTTGTTGAGAATTTGGGTATTCTTTCCAATAACCTTGCTGATGGGTATGGTATCCTCAGAGGCCTTTAGAATGATACTAAGGTTGGATGGGAAAAGGTGTTAGTTGAGTTTGACTCTCAACTTATGATTAATCTTTTGAAGACTCGTTCCAAGAATCATAAGGTTGATTGGAGAATAAAACGAATTATTGAGAAGATTCAATTAATCCATATGGGATTTTTGAAAGTTGATTACAATCATGTGGTCAAATATCAAAACAAGAGTGTTGATGCTTTAGCTAATTGGGCTTTGGACAAAGGTGATCTTACTTGTTATGGCCACCCTCCTAGATGGTGGGCTTCGCAAATTAGGGAAGCTCTTCTTTCTATTATTTCTTTGGATGGCTCCAGTTTTGAAGGTACCTAGTTTCTTCTTGTTTTTGTTTTTTTGCTTCTCTTTGGTTCATTCAGGTTTTTTTAGTTCCATAGCTCTCTCTTTTATTTCTTTTGTTTCCTTTATTGTTTCTTACCTTATTAGTCTTCTGGTCTAGATAGGTCATTGTTATGTTCAATATTTTTTCTTTTTTTCTTTTTTTTTTAGTTTTTTAAGGTGTGTGTGTTCTTTTGTTTTGTTTTGTTTTTATGTTCTTTGTGTTGTTTTTTTGTGTTCTTGTGTTTTTGTTGTTTTGTGTTTTTTTATATTTTTTGTTATTGTTCTTGTGTTTTTGTCGTTCTTGTTCTTGTGTTTCTCTTTGGTTTGTGTTAATTCGTGTTTTTTTTTTGTGTTTTCTATGTTTTTTGTTTTTGTTTATTGTCTGTTGTTGGTTGTTTTTTATTTTTATTTTTTTAATATTTTAGGTTTTGGTTGTGTTTATTTTTCATGTTTTTTTTTTGTTTA
>JAQPPZ010014553.1:0-85514 GCA_028583015.1 Wollemia nobilis
TAAGGGTTGAAAGACCCTTTAATAATAATTAAAATAATAATAATAATTATTTTATTAATAATAAATTAAACTTGGACCTTTGACAAAGGTTTGAGTTAATTTACTAATACACATGGACCTTTGCATTAAGTTAAGCTTGGTTTTAATAAAAACCCTTAATGAGTCCAAATGGTTTTAAGAAAAACCTTTAGCCTTGTCACCATGGTTTTAATAAAAACCCTTTAACATAATGAAGCTTCTCAAGATATTCTTGACATCACACTCTTTTGAAATCAACACAAAAATGCCTTTTGACATCAATGACAACTTATACATTGGAGCAAAGGCAATGTACCCAAAGTACCCAAAATTGCCAACATGGAGATTGATGTTGATCAAGAAAAAGATAAAATTAAAAGTTCTCCCATAAATTTGAAGAAGCCCAAAATTTCTATAGGCCTTGAAGAGTCACTATGATTTTTGGACTTTCAAAATGTGAAATGAATGGTTGTAACATCATATTATCTCTTATAAATATAAAATAATGCAAAATAGATGTAGGAGAATGTGGAGAATGAATTTTAATACTTTTTATTTCATTTGGAATGCAAAACAACATTCTATTCCATTCATTTTATGAAATGCATGCTTATTGCCCCTAATTTACTAAAACTTGCAATATTTTATTTTATGGCTTTATTTTACACATTTTTATAAATCGTTGGAAATTTTATTTTGTGTAGAATCTACTCAAAAAATTTCATTTAATTATGATTAGTTTTGGTCCCTCAAATTTTGACTATCTTGTTGCAATTTTTGTTACTACATTTTTTTGCACTTTTTTGCTCCTCAGTTTTGGGTCAAATACTTCATTTGGTATCATAACTTAGATGGTTTTTGGGTTTTAGTGAACTTGGGTTCATGGTTATTGGACAAGTTCATTGACCTTGGAGAGACAAAAATTGGGTCAAATGTTGATGATTATTGTGTTAGAGTGAAGGAAGTGGTGAACAATATGGCCACCCTTGGAGAGACCTTTAAAAAGGAAGTAGTTGTGAAGAATGTATTGATATCTCTTACCCCTAAATAGAACCAACTTAGGAGAGTAAATATTTGTCTACACTTGAATTTGATTGCCTAGTTAGTTCTCTTATGTCACATGAGGAAAGACTAAGAAACTAGTAAAGAAAATGAGGAGAATGCTTTTAATTATAAATTGATTTTTTTTTAGAATGATGAATCTAGTCCGAGCACAAGTAAAAAAGCATATGGAAGAGGAAGAAATCAAAATTAATTAAGAGGTAGAGGAGGAAGAGGAATAGAAAGAGGAGTTGTTGCTACTAGAAGAGGACAAGGAAGAGCTAATAAAAAAGATTTGAATGCTACAATTATCACATAATGGGCCATATTGGATGATATTGCAAATTGAATACCACCAATGGAGTGGAAGAGCTCACTATGTATGTGAGGATGAAGTTGCACAAGGTGATTTATTTTTGACTAGTGGCATGGCTAAAATAACTAGTCAATAAGTATAGTATCTAGATTTTAGTTTTTCTAACCACATGACTGTAAAGAAATAGTTTTTTATTGATGTGAATGAGAATTTCAAGACCAAAATCATTCTTGAGATAATAATTCTTTGGATGTGTTTGCAAAAGGTACCATCGAGGTTGGCACTAAAGAAGGTACAAATAAAATTCATGATATCTATTATGATCCCAATTTGAAATCTAATTTGTTAAATGTTGGACAACTTGTAGAAAATAACTAAAAAGTTTTCTTTGATAAAAATGAATGCATCATTTATGATAGGAATAATAAGAACCATGTGGTCACCAATGTTCCTATGTCAAAGAACCGAATGTTTTCTTTGAATTTTGGAGGGACTATGAACATGGAACATATGGTACTTGAAGATATGGCTTTGGCATCTTATATTTGGACACTTGAATTTTAGAAGTCTAAATTTTTTGTCTTCATAAGACATGGTAAATGGAATTCCTAATGTTGGAGATCACAAGGGTGTGTGTGAAGCATGTGTGATTGGAAAGCATGCAAGGAAGTAGTTTCCAAAAGGAAAAGCATGGAGATCCTCATACCAACTCCAACTTGTACATTCTAATATTTTTGGACCTATGCAAACACAAATTTTGGGTAATTATTCTTACTAAACATTCATTGATGATTTTTCAAGGAAGTGTTGGGTGTATTTTTTGAAACATAAGGATGAAATGTTTGGCATGTTCAAGAATTTCAAAGCATTGGTTGAGAATGAAAGTGAACATAAAATATATTTTTTGAGAACTAACCATGGAGGATAATTTTTTCAAATGATTTCAATAACTTTTGCAAACAATATGGCATCAAGAGGAAGCTCACTACATCTTATAAACCATAAAAAATGGGGTAGCTAATAGAAAAAATAGAACCATTGTAGAAATAACAAGAAGCATGTTGAAGACAAAAGGTTTGAGCAATTATCATTGGTCTTATGTAGTTGATACAACAATGTATATTCTCAATAGATGCTCCACTTCAGCACTACACAATAAGACTCCAAATGAAGCATGGTATGACACAAAACCCACTATAAGTCATTTGAGAATTTTTGGTTGTCTTGCATATGCACATGTGAATGATGAAGTGAGAAAGAAGTTGGACCCCAAGAGTAATCCATGCATTCTTGTGGGATATTCTGAAACAAGTAAGGTATATATAATGTATAATAAAAATACTCACAAGTTTGTAGTCTCTAGAGATGTAATTTTTTATGGAGGAGTATATAGTCATCAAAAATATGCAAGAAAAATATTTGATGTTGAAGAATATAATACAGTTGGGGGACAACCTTCATGTGTTTCCTCTAGTTCTCCAAGCCCACCTAGCATTCCATGAACAAGTTCAAAAGATACTACACCAAGTTCAAGTAGAAGCAGCTCATCTATAATTCCCACTAGGAATACAAATAAAGGAAATATAATACAACATCTAGCTAACCAAGTGATGGATAAAAGTTTTCAAAGGAGTTTAACAAGAAGTTGATTATAAGAGTTGGAACAAGTTGTTTTAAGATTAGAGAAGCTTCAAATGTATGGTTATGTTTAAGAAGAACCAAAAGGTGAGTTTGTGAATTATAATATATTTTATAAAGTTGATTTGGAACCTTCATAAAATAAATATGCTTATACTAATGATATTTGGGTGCAAGCAATGAAAGAAGAAATTGAGTCCATTTAAAAAAATATACTTGGGAACTTATGAAATTTCCCAAGGATAAAAATATTGTTGTATCCAAGTGGGTCTACAAAAAAAAAATTCATATTTATGGAAGCATAGAAAGATATAAAGCAAGGTTAGTTGCAAAAGGATTAACTCAAAGATATGGTGTGGATTATGAAGAAACATTTTCCCTTGTTGCAAGACATGAGACAACCCATATGTTTCTTCCATTGAAAACCCATAAATAGTGGAAAATATATCAAATGAAAAGTGCATTCTTGAATGGTTATCTAGGTGAGGAGGTTTCCATTCAGCAACCTCAAGTATTTGAAGTGGAAGGAAAGGAACACCATGTTTACAAATTTAATAAAACATTGTATGGACTGAAGAAAGCACCTAGAGCATGGTACTCAAGAATTGATGGGTACTTCCAAGATTATCGTTTCAAGAAAAGCAATAATGACCCTACACTCTATTTCAAGAATGAATTTGATCATATTCTTCATATGTTATGAGGAGGTTTATGATTTAATCTACATGAGACATAGTTCAAATATGATGAATAATTTTAAGCATGTTATGATGTAGGAATTTGATATAAAATATTTAAGACTAATGCAATACTTTCTTGGTGTGGATGTACATCAAGGTGATGGTAAAAGTTTCATTTTTCATTCAAAATATGCAAAGGATATGTTAAATAAATATGACATAGAAAATTAAAAACAAGTTTGGACACATGTGGCACATGGAGAAGTGTTATGTAGAGATGATGGAAAAGAGAAAGTTGATGAAAAAATGTTTAGAAGCATTGTTGGGACCTTAATGTTCCTTACTACAACAATGCCTGATATTGCTTTTGTAGTTTCACTTGTATCAAGGTCCATGAATGAAACTTCATAAAACCACATGAGAGTAGCCTATAGAATCTTGCGGTATGTCAAATGAACCTTGAATTTTGAAATACATTATGATGCTAGCAACAAAATTGATCTTGTTATATATAGTGACTCATATTGGGGAAGTTGCTTGGCTAATAGAAAATCAACTCCTAGAAATTGGTTTTCACTTGGTTCAGGAGTGATAACATGGAACTCAAAGAAGAAAAATATTGTTTCTTTATATTCTATAGAGGTAGAATATATTGTAGCTACTATAGCAAGTACATAATCACTTTGGATGAAAAAGGTACTTAAAGAGATTGCTGAAGTTAAAAACAATCGAACAATAATTTCTTGTGACAACACAAGTGCAATAAATATTGCAAATACTCTAGTCCATCATAGAAAAACTAAGCATATTGATTTGAAGATTCATTTTGTAAGATACATTATGAAAAATAAGGTTGTATATTTGAAATATTGCAGCACCAAACAGTAGCTTACAAACTTGTTTACCAAAGGTGTCAATAAAGAATAAATTTTCATATTGAGAGACAAACTTGTCTCACCACTTAGAATCAAGGGGGAGTATGTTGGATATTTCTTTTGACCAAGAAAAATAAAAAATAAAAAGTTCTTCCATTAATTTTAAAAAGCCAAAAAGTTTTTATAGGTCTTGAAGAGACATTGTGACTTTTGGACTTCTACAATGTGAAATGAAAGGTTGTAAAATCATTTTCTCTCTTGTAAATATACAATGATGTAAAATATTTTTATAATAATGTGGATAAATTATTGTAATACTTTTGATTTAATTTGGCATGCAAAACAATATTCTATTCCATTCAATTTGTAAAACACATGCTTGTTGTCCTTGATTTTTTGAAACTCGTAGTCAACTTTCAAAGTTCATTACTTTTTTTTTTTTTATGTATGTAATACACCTTTGGAAATTTTATTTTGTGTAGAATATACTCATAAAATATCATTGAATTATAAGTATTTTATGTCCCTCAAAGTTTGACTATCCTACAACTACAATTTTTGTTGCAATTTTTTGTTGTATTTTTTATTGTATTTTTTACTCCTCTATTTTGGATCAAATACTTGATTTATTGGACACAATTGATCTTGGGTATCTATAAATGATACCAAATGTTGAGTTTTACTATACCCTCCTTACAACATTGGCTAAGAGGTATCATTATGAATATGACATATTTCTTTTATCGATAGGTAAGATGACAATCATCCTAGAGTATGTATGGATGATTTTGAGGATACCCATGTGAGAGGTGCCCATTTAGATGAGTTTAGATAAAATGTCAACCCTCTAAATCTATTATGAGGATCCTAATTGGTGATAGTGATTTAAAGGATATTGGTTGAAAAATTGGGAAGGTGTCTAAGGATAGAACTTATCCTGATAGAGATAGCTAGTTATGATGTATAAGTGACTTGACTTTTAGGTAATTATTGAAACTTTAAATAAATGTAAAAGAGGAATTTTAAGAATTTAATTTCATATTTTCTTAATATAATTTGTGACTTGTTTTTCAAGGATAAAATTTCAAATTTTAATAGGTATTTGGATGAGAGATTTTATCTCTTAATACCAAGGAGTTGATTATGAAAATGTAACATATTAAGAAAGATGGTAAATATCTTTAATAGAAAGGAAAAATTAAAAATATCTTTAATAAAAGTCAAGTTTGATATGGTTTAATTAACCTAAAAATAATTTAATGAGAATAATCCAATATTTTATTATTTTAATGAGAGGGGCTCAATAGAAGCAACATAACTTTTAAATAATAAAAATAGTAGTAGTAGTAGTTTATTTAACTATGGAATTTAAGAGTTTTATATTATAAATAAAAGTTGTAATTTAATTAGCTAAATTCCTCAGTTTTGAATTAGAAGATTGAATTTAAAAAATGAAATGATATTAGCTAGCTTTCAATGGGAAGATGACTAGAATATTGGTAGAAAATTTTCTTATAGGCATATATGAGAATGATGAATTAGCTTGGGGCTATGGGATCCTTGCAGTCTATAGATTTAAGGATGTATATGATAAGATACTTCCAAAACCTCCTCCTTATGCATATCAGGTTGAGGATTGGAGAAAGATTTGGTAGTCCAAGGATTGGTTGAAAGTAAACTTCTTTGCTTGGTAGTTCATGCACAGTGGTTATTGATTTTGATAATATAAGACATAGGGGAATTGTTGGTCCATACCAATGTGTTTTATGCTACAAAAATGAGGAAACATATGATCACTTGATGTTTGAATGTCCATTAATGCACTAGATCTAGGAACATTGATTTTTAGCTTATAAAATCTGAGCCAATGGTGATTTGAACCAGATTAATATTTGGGAAATATAGAAGAGGGGCAAATTTAATTTTTGGGTGCCCGTTCATGTGCAAGATCTTGGAGCATTGATTTTTAGCTTATAAAATCCAAGCGAGTGGTGATTTGAACAAGCTTAATATTTGGAAAATATGGAAGAGGGGTAGATTTAAATCTTAAGCTATTTGTATCAAGTGGAAACTTAGATTAAAATTTATTTTATGGCAAGTGTGGTTGGAGAGAAATGAAATAATTTTTAGAGAAACATTTTAATCCTTGTGTTGGCAATTTTGGGTACTTTGGGTACATTGCCTTTGCTCCAATGTATAAGTTGTCATTGATGACAAAAGGCATTTTTGTGTTGATTTCAAAAGAGTGTGATGTGAAGAATATCTTGAGAAGATTCATTATGTTAAAGGGTTTTTATTAAAACCATGGTGACAAGGCTAAAGGTTTTTCTTAAAACCATTTGGACTCATTAAGGGTTTTTATTAAAACCAAGCTTAACTTAATGCAAAGGTCCATGTGTATTATTAATAATTAAATTAACTCAAACCTTTGTCAAAGGTCCAAGTTTAATTTATTATTAATAAAATAATAATAATTATTATTTTAATTATTATTAAAGGGTCTTTCAACCCTTAAGCATCGCAAATTTTTTGCCATCGTTGGAGGAGTGAAAATTTGCTATATAAGTTGACATGGTTTTCAAAAGTGAGCACCTCTGATTATTTATTTTTGATATCTGCGATTTGTGGTTCTCTGTATGTTTCAATTTGTGCTCGGTTTCTATGATTTTCTTTAATCCGTTTCGTTCGATTTGCACTCGACGTCTATGATTTGCATTTGCACTTTTTCATTTGTTTTGCGCTTGGCGTCCATGATTTGCAATTGATCTATTTCCTTCGAATAGCGCTTGGTGACTTTGAGTTGAGCTTGCTCAATGTTTTTGATCTCTGTTTGACGTCTTTGATATTGCGCTTGTTCTTTGTCTTGGAGACTGTGTTTGGCAAACTCGGGTTTGAGATTGGGCTGCATCCTTACCTTTTGGCTTGAAGGCAGTGGATTGTTTGCATGTGGTTTGTGGAAGACATTTACGTTTTACAGATTCTTGGCATCATAGGAAGATAAAAGAGAGGGCAATGGTTTATTTTTTCGTTGGGCACTTGTGTCCCAACGACGATGGCGTTTAAGTCAAAACACTAGACGGTAGAGGTGCTGAGTTCGATTCTCTTCGTTGGGAAATTCCTTTTGGTCACGGTGTGCAAAGAATGGTGGTCGTGAATGCGCGAGAGGTATAAGGTTAAGGTATCAATTTTTGTTTTGACATTGATGTTTAATGTTTAATGTTTATGTGGAGTAATAATGTGTAAAGAGGTTTTACTTTGTATATTATTGTACTTTGGTGGTTTTTACTAAGTTGGAGAAATAAGGTGTTATATTTGGATCTTTATTATTGTGTATTATTGTATAGTTGCTAACTCTAATTGGTGGCAAATTGAGAGTTAGTGTTCTGACAGATTTTAAGTTCTCCTTCTTCATCAAAGTAAAGGTATGGGCAACTTCTTCCATTTTTGTTGTTTATGGTATATTTTATGAAATTGAGTTTGGAGTGAAAAGGTTGACTACTAGGTATTGATGGTGTAAATCTTATTTTCTGGATATTGAAGATTGCTTATGCATTAAAGTTATTGTTGAATTTTTTTGTGAATGCATAATTCTGGTTCAGGAAGAAGAAGCAATTTTGCAATAGGGTTTATGTTAGTAAGTCTTGATACTTGCATTGAGATGATGAAACCCTAGTTGTTAGTAAAAAGAATATAAGCATCATTGTTATATGAGATATTGCATAGTTGGCAATTGTTGGGTTGTGTTTCATACTATTGAGAAAAGCATACTACATCTATCTTATTCTTTTGAGATTGATTTTGAGTTGAGATTGAGATTGGGAATTAAGTATAGAACATATTGGGTCTCTAACAATTCTCTTTATGTTTCTATGAGATTTGAGATTGAGATTGGGAATTAAGTATAGAACATATTGGGTCTCTAACAATTCTCTTTATGTTTCTATGAGATTTGAACTTGAGATTGGGAGTTAAGTATAGAACATATTGAGTCTCTAACAATTCTCTTTATGCTTCTATGAGGTTTATGAATCACATTGGGTCTCTAACAATTCTCTTTATGAGTTCATGCTAAGCAAGTTTTTCTTGGTGAGCTTGCTGAGGTTTTGGACAGGTTTTAGACAGGTTCCGGTGGGGACTTGTGAGCAGTTTTTGGACAGGTTCCAGTGGGAACTTGTGAGCAGGTTTTGGACAGGTTCTGGTGGGAACTTGTGAGCAGTTTTTGGACAGGTTCCAGTGGGAACTTGTGAGCAGTTTTTGGACAGGTTCCAGTGGGAACTTGTGAGTAGGTTTTGGACAAGTTTCGGTGGGAACTTGTGAGAATTTTTTGGACAGGTTCCAGTGGGAACTTGTGAGCAGGTTTTAGATAGGTTTCGATGAGGACTTGTGAGCAGATTTGGACAGGTCCTAGCAGAGGACTTGTGAGCTGAGTTTTTGAGAGTTCTATCAAAGAACTTGAGGACAAAGGTGCATTGGTTCTTTGAGAAGAACCTGAGGACATATTTGGCAAGTCTTCAAGAAGGCTCGTGTGTAGAGGATTGATTTGTTCATAGAGTTGGACAGATCTAACAGACAGAGGAAGACTTGTACTAGACCGTCTGACTGTGTTTGGTATCGGTAGCTGAGATGCTGTGGACGTGATCATAGAAGGCAGAGGTCTCTTAGGCTGAGCATTGAGGACAGGAGGTCTTCGATGGAAAGGAGTTCCACGTGCTGGCAAGAGGTAGATGCAGTTGATCTTCTGAGGGATCATTTCCAGAGTAGAGGGGAAGGTATCTCCTTTGAGCAGAGGCTCATAAATTCAGTTTAGGGGAAGGTGTATCCTTTGGGCTGAGGCTCATAAACATTGTAATTGGGAAGGTTTCCCAAAGAACTTTGAGATAACTTTTAGAGAAAATTTTTATGGACGTAGCCCAGGCATTCTGGGTGAACCACATTAAAATTGGTGTCACTTTGTGGATGATTTTGTGCATTGTTTTGATATTGCTTTGGGTATATTGCTTTAATGTTTTGAAGTATAAAGAAAAAAGTAAAAAGAGGTCTTATACTGTTCACCCCCTCCTCTCAGTATAAGCTTGTGTTCTTCAATTGGTATCAGAGTAGGTTCCTTCGAAAAGTTTAATAGCTTGAAGGAAGATCTTACAAGAACACAAATGGCAAGGAAAGGCAAAAGCAAAACTATGAGACACAAGAAGAAGAAAACACACATGGTCATGAAATAAAATGAAGATGAACTCAATGTTGCTATTTTGGGAGGAATAATGGAAATAGATTCAAGAGATGAATCAAACAGTGGAGAACAGGCCATATTAATAAAGTTTTGCACCAGATGTGGGAAGACCGGTCACTTTGCAGCTTATTGCTCACAAGGTAGAGAATGTTTTGTTTGTGGTCAACTTGGTCATAATGAACGTCAGTGCCATGGGTTTAGTAGCAGTGAAGATGAATATGATCCATTCAAAATTGGTTAAGAAATAGATTCATAACATGAATGTGATGAAGAAGGAAGTGATGCAGAAGCAAATTGGAAACATAAACTAATTTCAGCTCTGAGTAAAAAGGTTGAGGATGCAGAAGATATAATCACCAGTTTGAAAGTACAAATAGAATAATACAAGAAAATTTTTGAAGATCTCGAAATGCAATTAACCAAGAAAATAGAGTATTGCAGTAAGCTAGAAAAAGAAATTGACGGTTTAAGAATGCAGACAGAAGAAATGAGTAATAAAGTTGATATATGCAGCAAACATGAAGAGGAATATAACAAATTTGTTAGCAATCTGAAGCTGCAAATAGAAGAGTCCAAAAGGAGTGAAAAAACTCTCAGGTCTCAGATCAATGAGAAAGAGACTGTTTGCTGCAAACAAGAAGAGATTGTTTCATTGAAGAAACAACTAGAAGAGGCCAATACAAATCTTAAAATCAAATATGAGCACAACAATCAAGGAAATAGGTATTCTCACAAACACAAGAAGAGTCTCTACCTAGACAAAGCAAGTAAGTGTTCTAGTAGTGATAGTCAAAGCTCTTCAAGTGATAATGAAAATGAGATGTTGTTCATATCAGAAAAAGAGGAAGAACCAAAACATAGATTCATTATCATGAAATGTCTTAGATGTGGAAATTTTGGTCACCTTGAGGATGATTGCACAAATAATGATTTGATTTCTAGTATGTATGAGGATGCTTCAGAAAACTATAAGGAAGATGCATGTATGGTTTTTGAAAAGGGTAGCACCTCTAGTGATAAGAAATCCGAAAAAGGCTTTGATGATTCTAATAGCAAACATATAGAGGAAGGTGCAGTAGATCTTAAATGTGAACTTATTAGTGCTCTTAGTGCTTTGAAAAAGGAAAGAAAAAAGAATGCTAGACTCAAGGATAAGTTGGATGAATGTTGTATGGAGAGAGATGATCTTATAGAAAGTCTTGACTTCTCTATAGCTAAGACACAAGAACTTAAGGATGAGTTAGAGTCTAAGGTTCTTGAGTATAGTGAGTTAGAAAATAAAATGGCTTCTTTGAAAGAGGAAACCAAAGGGTACAAGGATAAGCTTCACAGGTTTCAAGATAGCTCCAAAAAGGTTAAGTCTCTCATCAAAGGTCAAAGAAAGACAACAGATAAAATAGGCCTTGGTTTTGTTAAGCATCACAAGGAACAAGTTGGAGAGTCTAGTAAGAGACTCCAAAAGGAAGAGAGTTTTGATGAGGAAAGTATTTCAGATCATGAGACCTTGAATGATAGATGCATAGAAATAGAAACCAGAATTCAGAATGAGAAGAAGTTTTCAAAACCTAAGAGGTCAAATAAAGGAAAGTTTCAAGGCAGATGTTTTGCTTGTCACAGGTTTGGTCACATAGCTTCACATTGCATGGCTCAAGTGAAGAAGGTAAATGACAGTTTCAGAGGTGGTAATTTCTTTCAAGGGTATTGCTACTCTTGTCAACAGTTTGGGCACAAGGCAGTTTATTGCAAGGCAAATATCAAGAATAGGTTTGGTTAGAACAGGTTTGGTCAAAACAAGTTTGGTTAGAATAGGTTTGGTCAAAACAGGTTTGGTCAGAACAGGTCTGGTCAGAACAGGTTTGGTCAGAACAGGTTTGGTCAGAACTGGTGGATTCAAAGAACAGGTATGCCTAAAAGAAATAGCATTGTTATTTGTTATAAGTGCAACAATGAAGGTCACACATTCAGACAATGTAGAGCTGAAATTCCAGAATACAAGAACAGTGGCATGATCAGGTCCAAGGATCAAGGCATGGATAAAAACAGGGATGAGAACAAGAACAAGAACAGTGAAAGGAATAGGGATATGGACAAAAATTTCAAGAGAAGGCCCGATAAGGAAGTTATAGACACTGATGATGATCAATGCCTAATGGGAGTTTTACTCCCACCCCAGAATTAATCACCTCATCAGGAGGTGGGGGAGGGACTAAGCTAAGAGGTTAATTCTTAGTCCCGAGCCCCAAAGGTGGCCCTTTGCCATTGATGACAAAGGGGGAGAGATATGAGTAAGGGGGAGAGCTTCAAGTGAAGAGGAAAGCTTCAAGTCATGGGGAGCAAAAATTCAAAGGAAGATTCTCAGTTGTTAGCACAGTTGGTTTCAGTTGGTTTCAGTTTTGGCTCTTGAGAAGTGTTGTCAGTAAAGGTTTGCCATCAATGACAAAGGGGGAGATTGTTGGCAATTTTGGGTACTTTGGGTACATTGCCTTTGCTCCAATGTATAAGTTGTCATTGATGACAAAAGGCATTTTTGTGTTGATTTCAAAAGAGTGTGATGTCAAGAATATCTTGAGAAGCTTCATTATGTTAAAGGGTTTTTATTAAAACCATGGTGACAAGGCTAAAGGTTTTTCTTAAAACCATTTGGACTCATTAAGGGTTTTTATTAAAACCAAGCTTAACTTAATGCAAAGGTCCATGTGTATTATTAATAATTAAATTAACTCAAACCTTTGTCAAAGGTCCAAGTTTAATTTATTATTAATAAAATAATAATAATAATTATTTTAATTATTATTAAAGGGTCTTTCAACCCTTAAGCGTCGCTGATTTGTTGCCATCGTTAAAGGAGCGCCGACGTCAAACAGTGAAGGAAAATTTGCTATATAAGTTGGCATGGTTTTCAAAAGTGAGCACCTTCGATTATTTATTTTTGATATCTGCGATTTGTGGTTCTCTGTATGTTTCAATTTGCGCTCGGTTTCTATGATTTGCTTTACTCTGTTTCATTTGATTTGTGCTCGACGTCCGTGATTTGTATTTGCACTATTTCATTTGTTTTGTGCTTGGCGTCCGTGATTTGCAATTGCTCTATTTCATTTGAACAACGCTTGGTGATTTTGAGTTGAGCTTGCTCAGTGTTTTCGATCTCTGTTTGACGTCTTTGATATCATGCTTGTTTTGTGTCTTGGAGACTGTGCTTGGCAAACTCGGGTTTGATATTGGGCTACATCCTTACCTTTTGGCTTGACAGCAGTGGATTGTTTGCATGTGATTTGTGGAAGACGTTTACGTTTTCCAAATTCTTGGCGTCACAGGAAGATAAAAGAGAGGGCAACAGTTTATTTTTTTGTTGGGCACTTGTGTCCCAACGGCGGTGGCATTTAAGCAAAAATGCTAGATGGCAGAGGTGTTGAGTTGGATTATCTTCGTTGGGAAATTCCTTTTGGTCGCGGTGTGCAAAGAATGGTGGTCGTGAATGCGCGGGAGGTATAAGGTTAAGGTATCAATTTTTGTTTTGACATTGATGTTTAATGTTTAATGTTTATGTGGAGTAATAAGGTGTAAAGAGGTTTTACTTTGTATATTATTGTACTTTGGTGGTTTTTATTAAGTTGGAGAAATAAGGTGTTATATTTGGATCTTTATTATTGTGTATTATTGTATAGTTGCTAACTCTAATTGGTGGCAAATTGAGAGTTAGTGTTCTGACAGATTTTAAGTTCTCCTTCTTCATCAAAGTAAAGGTATGGGCAACTTCTTCCATGTATGTTGTTTATGGTATCTTTTCTGAAATTGAGTTTGGAGTGAGAAGGTTGACTACTAGGTATTGATGGTGTAAATCTTATTTTCTGGATATTGAAGATTGCTTATGCATTAAAGTTATTGTTGAATTTTTTTGTGAATGCATAATTCTGGTTGAGGAAGAAGAAGCATTTTTGTAATAGGGTTTATGTTAGTAAGTCTTGATACTTGCATTGAGATGATGAAACCCTAGTTGTTGGTAAAAATAATATAAGCATCATTGTTATATGAGATATTGCATAGTTGGCAATTTTTGGGTTGTGTTTCATACTATTGAGAAAAGCATACTACATCTATCTTATTCTTTTGAGATTGATTTTGAGTTGACATTGAGTTGAGATTGAGATTGGGAATTAAGTATAGAACATATTGGGTCTCTAACAATTCTCTTTATGTTTCTATGAGATTTGAGATTGATATTGGGAATTAAGTATAGAACATATTGGGTCTCTAACAATTCTCTTTATGTTTCTATGAGATTTGAACTTGAGATTGGGAGTTAAGTATAGAACATATTGAGTCTCTAACAATTCTCTTTATGCTTCTATGAGGTTTATGAATCACATTGGGTCTCTAACAATTCTCTTTGTGAGTTCATGCTAAGCAAGTTTTTCTTGGTGAGCTTGCTGAGGTTTGGATAGGTTTTAGACAGGTTCCAGTGGGGACTTGTGAGCAATTTTTGGATAGGTTCCAGTGGGAACTTGTGAGCAGGTTTTGGACAGGTTCCGGTGGGAACTTGTGAGCAGTTTTTGGACAGGTTCCAGTGGGAACTTGTGAGCAGTTTTTGGACAGGTTCCAGTGGGAACTTGTGAGTAGGTTTTGGATAGGTTATGGTGGGAACTTGTGAGCAGTTTTTGGACAGGTTCCAGTGGGAACTTGTGAGCAGGTTTTGGACAGGTTTCGATGGGGACTTGTGAGCAAATTTGGACAGGTCCTAGCAGAGGACTTGTGAGCTGAGTTTTTGAGAGTTCTATTAGAGAACTTGAGGACAGAGGTGCATTGGTTCTTTGAGAAGAACCTAAGGACAAATTTGGCAAGTCTTTGAGAAGGCTTGTGTGTAGAGGATTGATTTGTTCATAGAGTTGGACAGATCTAACAGATAGAGGAAGACTTGTACTAGACCGACTGACTATGTTTGGTACAGGTAGCTGAGCTGTTGTGGACATGATCATAGAAGGCAGAGGTCTCTTAGGCTAAGCATTGAGGACATGAGGTCTTCGGTGGAAAGGAGTTCCACGTGCTGGCAAGAGGTAGAGGCAGTTGATCTTCTGAGGGATCATTTCCAAAGTAGAGGGGAAGGTATCTCCTTTGAGCAGAGGCTCATAAATTTAGATTAGGGGAAGGTGTCTCCTTTGGGCCGAGGCTCATAAACATTGTAATTGGGAAGGTTTCCCAAAGAACTTTGAGATAACTTTTAGAGAAACATTTTGTGGACTTAGCCTAGGAATTTTGGGTGAACCACGTTAAAATTGGTGTCACTTTGTGGATGATTTTGTGCATTGTTTTGATATTGCTTTGGGTATATTGCTTTACTATTTTGAAGTATAAAGGAAAAAATAAAAAGAGGTCTTATACTGTTCACCCCCCGTCTTAGTATAAGCTTGTGTTCTTCACCTTGGATGACATATGGTAGGTCATTTGAAGCAAAGTCACAAAACCTATGATAGTGTATGCTAAAGAAGAAATTCAGGCTAATATAGAGGTGATGGATAAGGAAGCCAAAGTGCAAGAGGGGCAGGATAGAGCTAGTTGGAAAGCACCCCCAAAAGGTTAGATTAAAATTTTTAATGATGAATCTACAAAAGGAAATCCGAGTAGAGTTGGAATTGGAGTGGTCTACAAGAATCATGTTGGAATATTGCTCTTTTGGAAACTACAAGGTTTGCACAAAAGCACAAAAATGAAGTAGAAGCCTTAACTATCAAATTTGCTTTTTTCTAGGTGGTAAAACAAGGTTATAAGAGGATAATAATAGAATCCAATTCTCAAATCTTGGTATGAGCTCTAGATTACATGAGGAACTCTTTGTAGACATGGAGGTTGAGGATTCTTGTCACCCAAATTAAGGAATTATGAAGATAATTAGATGATGTGATTTTGATTTATGTGGGTAGAACTCTGAATAAAGTAGCAGAATTATTGGCTAAGATGAGTATTGAGGAGGAGACAGGGATTCAGTGGTATGGCTATTAAGGATGAGAGGATTAGGCAAGTTGGTGAGCAAATCCAGTGCTTAGCTAGTTTAGACAACTATTGTAGACATATGATTTAGGATATTTGGCTCCAATGCAAATCTTCTTTTAGTGCTGTAATAAAAAGTAGTTAGTTCTTAGGATTAATGGATAACCATTGCGAACATATAATTTAGGAGATTTGGTTCTAATGCAAATCTTCTTTTAGTGTTGTAATCAAAAGTGGTTAGTTCTTAGGATTTGCCACTGGCATGGCTACTGAGGATGAGAGAATTAGGCAAGTTGGTGAGAAAATCCAATGCTAAGCTAATTTGGACAACCATTGTAGATATATGATTTAGGAGATTTGACTCCAATGCAAATCTTGGCATGGCTATTGAGGATGAGAGGATTAGGAAAATTGGTGAGAAAATATAGTGTTTAGCTAATTTGGACAACCATTTCATAATTTGGACAACCATTGCAGACATATGATTTAGGATATTTGGCTCCAATGTAAATCTCCTTTTAGTGTTAGGAGATTTGTCTCCAATGCAAATCTCCTTTTAGTGTTGTAGTCAAATATGGTTAGTTCTTAGGATTTTAAGTTTTAGATTTATGGAAATTTATTGGAAAGTGAAAAGAGGGAAACAGGCGTTCTTGCTAGCTAAGGCTAAGAGATGTCTTGCATAATCTTGTTTTAATATAATTAAAAAAAAAACTTTCAAGGAGAAGATCCAAGTTCAAAAATCAAATGTATTAGCTCAATATTTTCTTTTTCTTTTGTCACAAGCTCACTGACACACATCCATGCACAACCCACAATGGTTTTGAACCTTCTCGAAAGAGAGCCAAAGCCCTAACCACTTTGTTGTCCCATAGGAATATATTAGATCATTCTTACTAAGTGATATAACATAATGCTAACTTATAAATAATCTTATTTTAATATAATTTTTTCAATTTTCTTAAAAATATATATAAAATAATTACTAAACTATTATAATACCACTATATAATTTTCACTATATAGTCTTGATGTTTTCATTTCAATTTCATATTATTTAAAAAAACACAAATTTAAGTCATGCATAATTGCTGAGATACTATAATTCCATTATAAAACCTCATTTTAACTTTGCTGCAATAAGTCCGATTACTCTCAATTATTTAAATTTAAAACACAATGGCAAATAAGTCCGATTATTTAGTTTTGACCATTAAAAACTATTAAAATATTCAACGAGGTTTGGTACTTGCGTTGGGGAGAGAAAATCTTCAATCACCCTCGTTTTTTACCCCAGGCGTCTTACGGGCATGCAATCAAAATTAATTGGAAAGATTCGGTGCATCCATACAGATAACTGAAAGAAGAAAAATAGTAAGAAGGAAAGAAAAAAACATACAATTTGGAATATTTAGACATGTACAATAAACTCTATGTAACAAAACTTTTCTGTTCCTTTAGAAAAAAAAATAGTCGTTCCTCCAGCACGTTCAAAACTTGCAGTAAATAGATGCCAAAAATAACTCGTTCCCACAGCATACTACCTTATTAATAAAAAACAAATGAGCGCCAGCTCGAGCTCAGAGTCATGCGACCACCACTGGTGTAAACGGTGCGCCTCCGGAAACGTCCGGGGCCTCTTGGACATCACATACAGTTTGGCGGCCGCGTTATGAATAGCCTGCTGGCCAATACCGTCGTTCTCCGTCCTGGCGCTGGGGGCCGCCTCATTGGACGCATAATGACAACAAAAATAATCGCTATCGTTCACATACAGATGGGGCACCCATTTCGGCGGCTCCTGGGAGACCGTAGCCCGGGCATCTTCCTCCTCCTCATTCGTGGCCTTGTCGTCGTCGTTGTCCTTTTTTCTCTTGGAAGGGAGGAACGCCCAGGCCATGTCCACGGCGCCCTTACAGAGCACCTCGACCTTCCTGCCGAGGATCCGGAAGCGCATGGGCAACGACACGGAGAGCTGTTTGAAGAGGTGCGCTTCGATCCAGGGCGCGGCCCACCTGGAGCACGAGCCCGGCGACCAGCGAGTACCCCGTCACGTACTTGTCGCCGCTGCCGTCGTCGTCCTTTTTTTTCTTGGAAGGGAGGAGCGCCCGGCGTCCAATAAATGTGGGACTCCTAGATTTGATTTTTTGCTTCATTTGTTAATCCCAATGGACTTTAGGATGTTATACTTTCAAATTTAGGATAGATTTTTTATTTATTTAATATATAGTTGTAAATAGAGTATTTTTTTAGATATTTTATTGTTGATGATTTTTAAAGCTTTAATATTATTATAAATATCAAGTTAAATATCACATGATTGAATATAATGTAGTTATAATATAATAAGGTCAAAATAATAATATGAGTAGAATAAATTGAGCAAATTAATATGTAAAGGAAGGTTTATAGTATATCAAATAACATTTAATAATATTTATGTTCATCAATATGAATGTAAAATAGCTTTAATAGTTATGTACTAAGCATACAATACAACTTACAATATTAACTGATCAAAATGTATGTAATCTTTATTACTTCACTTTCTCTTATAAATATGACAAGAACTTGCTATTCTATATGTTATGTGATATTAAATTATGGAGTATTGTTTCCATAATATAGTCATAGTAATATGACTCTTTGGAATTGACTATTCCTTTTCATATGCCAAGTCTCGTGACTCTTGGCTTCTCTACTTGACACTTGCATACTTGATGAACACTTGACACTATATTGTATGCACACCTAAACATGACTCTTACACTTCTATAACTTGCACACTCTAATCTAAGATACTTGTGCACATCTTTACATTACATATTTACACTTTCACATATAAGATACTTGTGTACATAGACCCAACTTACATTTGCACACTAACTCACATGACACTTGTGCATATCCTACACGTTCAAACTTACACAAAGGAAAATATTACTCACACTCAAAACTATGACTCAACCCTAACATATTATTTATAAATATACCATGAAGGTACCATGGGGATACATTAACATGTTCCAAGTAATGTAATATACTCCAACAATCCATTGTATTATATTATTTTATTATTGAAGGTTTTAGTCTTCAATAATGGTCTTCGCCTTGATCTTCAATCTTCAAGTGAGCCTAGAATCTATGCTTGTTTTGTTCTTTTTTTGTTTTTTCTAAATTTTGTTGATCTTATTCTTCAGCTTTTTTATTTTATTCTTTTTGGTTTTGGTCTTATCATGTTGCCTTCCTAAAACCTAATCAACTATAATATTAATACCTTCCAAAATCTTTGAGAGAAATACATCTTTATTGATTATCAGTTTTGTCAAGAGAGCTTTGAATTAATTTTATTCAATAGTTTATTCTAACTCTTGAATTGAATGAATTTCTTGAGCTATATGTCCTTTTCTATTTTCCTTTCTATATTGCAACTAGGGTTGATATTGTTGACTATAATGATATTGAGAAGGATACTAGCATTGAAAATATTGAGGCTCAAATTATTGTTGTCATTGTGGATTGTATTGAGATTGATATTGTCTTTGTTGTATTGACTTATTTTTTTGACCACCTTGATTCATATTCATCTGATTTCCTTGATACTAATTTCTTTGATTGTATCTACAAAAATTTGTAATATGATCATTTTTCTTGCATATTTGACAATATCTTGTATTCCATTTGGATCTATATCTTGGATTTGAAGCAATATTACCTTGTGAATTATCTTTTGATACTAAGTCATTGTTAGTCATTTCATCTTTGACTAAATTTTCTACTTTATATTCTTGTAGAATGTTGACTAACTCATCAAATGTAGTATATTTGCTTAAAACTTGCAAATATGTGACTAGATATTTGTAACTTTTTGGAAGTGCTCTCAAGATAACTTGAACAAGAAATTTGTATTCTACTTTTTCTCTTAGATTTAATATTTTTTATTTTATATTTGTTACCTTTCGAAGAAATAGTTTAATACTTTCACCACTATTAAATTTTAAGGAGTATAACTGAGATTGAATATTAAGGATAGTAGCTTTGTTTTTCCTTCAAATATTTCACATAGAATATTCCAAGATTCTATAGAATAAGGTTGTATTCATTAGTTATTCCAAATGTTATTATTATAAGTGTTTTAGCTTCATATTAGTTGCAGATTGAAGAAGCTAGCATCAAAGTTACATTCTAGTGTGAGTTTGAAGAATATTAAGAGGATATATCGAAGTTATACTCTGTTCATTTGAAGTTGTTGAAGAAATTGAAAAGAAGAGAAGAAACATATTGAAATCAAATTCAGAGCTACACTTTGTCTAAATTATAATATGAAGATTTATGGAGGAAGTTTGGAAAAGTGATTCATTTGAGAAGAAAAATAGAGCTGGTGGCTCATTGTTGATTAGTAGAGATATTTTTGAGAATCGAGCTAGTAGCCCAAAAAGAATTTGAAGATAAACCTTGGAGGATATAGTAATTGGATGAGTGCTAGGTTATTAAACAAGTTGTGAAAGTTGGACTGTGATTACAAAAATGTGCAAGGATACAAAATGTTATGCCTAACTTCTCATTTTCAGATTTTATGCTAGATGATGTATTGTATATTCCAATATTAACAACCAACCTTATCTCAATAGCTCAATTGGTTGAGAGAGGTAGGTTAGTAGAATTAAAAAAAAATCAATGGAAATAGAACGTGTGTCATCAAGAAATAAAATATAATTGAAGCCATGGGTTCCATCAAGAATTTAATATTTTCTCTATATACAATGGGATTGTCATAGGAAATTGTAGATAGTCTTTTCCCACAAGAACAACATAATGTCAAAAATTTGTATTTCTATAGAAGACAAAATATAGGATAGTGAACTAGGAACAATGCAAAATTATTAAATAAGGTCAACACGCAGAGCCCATGGATGGACAAGGCAAAAGATAAAGATAAATATTGAAGATTAAAAGTCTTCAAACCAAATAATGTAATACATGAGGGTGTTGGAGATATTATATTATTTGGTAAATGATTAAAGTACTCCCATGGTACATTTGTATATTTGTAAATATTAGATTAGGGAATGTAACTTATATTTCTCTAATAAATGTGTTAATGTGTGAGAAGAGTCCAAGTGTAATATAATAAAGTGTGAAAGTGTGCAAAGTGTCATATAAGTAAGTCAATAGTTATAGATTTAAGTTTCAAATATACAAGTGAAGAGTCACATGATATGTGGAACGATATAAAGTCAAAGAGTCATGAGGGTTTTGTTATATGTGAGGAGTAGGAAATGATGCATCTTGATATGCGAGGAGAACAATAGTCAAATTTTGAAGAGTCATATTCTAAGGTTATATTATGGAGATAAAGCTCCATGCATTATAATCGACTATCAAATGTTGAAGAATACAAGAGATTGTATATTTGATTTATGAATAATATTATGAGTTCTCTTATTGAGAAATATTTTTATTATTCCACAAATATGATTCATTGGTATTGATATTATCCTATGAGTGGACCTTTATATGATTTATATGATTATTACATCCCAAGAAATAGGACCTATGATTTAATCTAACTAAATAACCATAAGTTTTTATTCAAGAAGACTCATTCCCTTATTATGTTTGGGTAAAAAAACAAAATTATTAGGTTACTGTATGAAAACCATAGTAAAAGGTAGAACTTGCCTAAAGAAAATCTTTGAATAGCAATTTCTTCAACTTCTAATAAAAAACCTTGGATGAAACCCAACATAAAGATTAATACACATGAGTCACACTAAGATATTGGAGCAAACATGAAACTTATTAACCAAAAAAATATTTTTAAAGGTCCATTAGACAAACTTGGATTTAACTTTATGCATGACATTATTTTAGAGTTTTAAAGAAATTTTTTTAAAAGACAAAATGTATACCCAACAACCAAAACACTTCTCCATTTTATATTCATCTACATTGAAATTGATTCAATCAAGTTAGAAGAAGGAATGTAGGATTTAAAAACTGAGTGTCATCCACCTCCAAATGTTAAAACTAGAGATAAGAAAAAAAATATCCAAGCAATAAATGAGCTGAATGAAAGATTGTTCATCCAACGGTCTATTAATTGTTTGAACTAACTGTTGGGACTAAATTCGAAGTCAATTTGACCAAAACACTTCTCCATCCTATATTCATCTCTATTGAAACTGATTCAATCGGTTTAGAAGAAGAAATGTAGGCTTTACAAAACAAAGTGTCATCCACCTCCAAATTTTAGAACTAAAGAAAAAAAATCTAAGCAATAAATGAGCTGCATTTGGATTCTTCATCCAACGGTCTATTAATTATTTGGATTAGCTGTTGGGACTAAATTTGACCAAAGCACTTCTCCATCCTATATTCATCTCTATTGAAACTGATTCAGTCAGTTTAGAAGAATAAATGTAGGCTTTAAAAAACAAAGTGTCATCCACCTCCAAATGTTAGAACTAGAGATAAGAAAAAAAAAAAAATATCCAAACAATAAATGAGCTGAATGAAGGATTCTTCATTCAACGGTCTATTAATTATTTGGACTAACTGTTGGGACTAAAATCGAAGTCAATTTGATTACATTTTCAAGGGTGAAATTTTCGTAATTTTGATGTTCTCCATTGGTGAAGACTGAATAATCTTTTAATGCTTTACCCATTTGCAGATTGAGTATTATTGGTAATCAAATTTCCATACTTGACCCACATTTTCTATGCAGCCAGCAGGTAAATTCAAGATTAAGATAAAGCATCAGGTGTCAATGGAAGAGGGATATATAGGAAATAAGAGTGTCACCCGTAAAATAGAGAAGGGTTCGAATTATTTTGATAGTCGTAGTCTGCGGATCCCGTGTGTATGGAACTTATGTTTGCATTATAAGTAGTTCGGTGCGAGGTTCAATACATAACTTGTAGTCTTTATTTAGGTTTTAATTCTCAATATTCTTGATAGATTAGGTTTCATGTTTTTTCCACAATTAAAGGAATTGTAGACATGGTAATTGCGTTAGCGTAGCTAGGTTTTATTTTCCTTTATTATTTTTAATTGAAGTTTAATTAAAAATTAATTAAAATTTTAAATTATTTTGTTATATTTTTTATTTTAGTTATTTATTTAAATATGTTAGATATGAAAAATTATAATTTTGAATAAATTATTACAATTGAGAAAATAAATAATTAGTTGAAGTTTTTATTTATTTATTTGGTTATTATGAAAAATTTCCTACGTGCACGGTTGAATAGTCTCCTTCCAACCATGATCCCTCTTATAGTTGAGAGTTATACTTATCAATAAGGAATTTAACACAAAGCCACCGCACACCCACCCCTCACACACTCGTCCGCCCCGAAGAAGAGCCAAATCCTGAACCATTGTTTTTTAATAAATTAATTAAAATTTGGTGATGCTGATTTTAGTTTTATTTATTCATTTATCCTTGTTGTATAAGGAACTTATGTAATCCCTAGTCCACTAGGTCAACAAAAACATCGACCCTATAGCACTCAATTGTCACCCTTAATCGCCACTTAATTCCTTCTTGGGCCAATTTTTTTTATTAAAAAACATAGGTTTTTATGAGCAGTCTTATCTCCTTTACAAAGGTTTGAACTTGAATTTCATTTATTTTTTTATATTTTTATTTTAACTTTAATATGAAACCATATAAATTGTAAAATAATTTTAAATTGATTACTAATAAATCAATAAAACATTTAATGCTAAAAACAATTTATAAATGAAATAGTTAATATAAACAATTAAAATAGATCTTAGAAAAAATTAAGCTAACATGAATTTGATCAAACAATTGGTGATTGTATTTAAAGAATAGTAAAACATTTGACCATCATATCATTTAATCATGTCTATGATTAATTTTTTAAACCATATTTCATTACTTTTATACTTTTATGAACAAAATTAAAAAGATTTCATTTCATAAAATACTTAATAGTTATAATTTATAATTTATATTTCCTATACTTATATACTTAAATTAGAAATTTTCACCTAATTTTATAATTTTATATACTTTTTTAATAAGTTATATGTGGCTTTTATTGGGTCGACTCTATTAAAATACCAAAATATTACATTTGCTACAACATAAGTTTTTATCACAATTTTTTTTCATTTCTTTTTTCTCTTAAATATATTCTTCAACTTCCTCAAAGTGCTATGTTTCTACAATCAAATATTTGACATAAATTTGATTAAGATAAAATATCATTTGGCGAGTTGCTTTCTAAAATTATAATTTATTTGTTACCTAATTTTCTTCTCTTTCAATATGCTCACATTTCCAAGGATTGTCTCTAGTAATAGATTATGAACATCAACAATAATATTATATTTTCTTAGTCTCCACATCCATTTTTGTTAATAGCATTGATGATAATTTATGAGTCCCCTTAAATTGAAATATATTTCCATCCTTTTTGTATTGCAATTTTAAAGTGCCCTAGCCTCTCCATAATTGTTAGTTGAAGTTCTATATGATTTTCAATAAGTGAGTATTGGTGGATACCCTTCATATTGGCAGAGAAGTTACATGTAGAAGAGAACTAAAAATGTATGCACTAAAGATAAAAATAACATTATAGAAGGGAAATAAGAACATGCATAAACAAAAAAATTAACATTTTGATTACCACAAAGAAATATTGTATTTGTTTCAATATAATAATTACATGCATCAATCCCTTATTATTTCTCCAAAAAACCCTAAAATATATAAGGATTATCCTCACAAGAAAACCCTAAAATATATTATTTTAATATTGTATTGGAAACCCTAAATTTATATTTTGTGAACTACTCACAAAATTAACCGCAACTTTAGTGACGTAGTAGTTTCCAATATTAAAAATCTCCCACTTGGAAACTACTATAGCCAAGTGCTTACCTCATTTTGGTCTTGGCACCAATTGAATTTTTGAGTACTAATTGTCTTTGTCAAGGCATCAACTATATTCACATTGATATTTACCTTCTATAGATTTGCTTGCCCTTCTTTAATCATTTCTCTGATGATGTGAAACTTTACCTTAATGTGCTTTGTCTTATTGTGAAATTTTGGATTGACAACAAGGGCTATAACACTTTTGTTGTCACACCATGATAGAATCGGGCCCTACTACAAACCAACATCTACACATAGATATTTCATCTATGCCGCTTCCTTACAAGACTCTACTTCTACAACATATTCAATATCTATTATTGATTGTGCAACAAACTCCTTGATTCTATAGCTAAGCCTCCCCAGATAATTCAAAAAAAAAAATATATATATATATATATATATATATATATATATATATATATATATATATATATATATATGCACTTGTAGATTTTCCTCCATCCACATCACCTGCAAAATTAGTATCTACATATTTCTTCAAATAGCTATCTCCCATATCTTGATAATAAATTATAGCATTTTGTGTATGTTGTAGACAATAAAATACCCTCTTCATGACTATCCAATATTGCCTACCTAGATTTAACATAAATATGTTCATAATTTCCTATACATGAGCCAAGTCAGGTCTTGTACACACCATTTCATACATCATATTTTTGATTGCACTTGCATATGACACTTTTACCATTTCATTATTTTCTTCTTTAGTCTTTGGGCTTTGTTCATTGGACTATGTAGCACCCATCAATAATGGAGTGTTTACTAGTTTGCATACCTCCATCCTAAAGTGTTTCAAAATATCAACTACATACTTCTTTTTATTTATCCGCAAATTCTTCATTCTCCTAACCTTTATTCCTTGAAAGTAATGAGGGGTTCCCAAATCCTTCATGTCAAATACATTTGACAACTTTACCTTTACATTTTGACCTTCATGTTGTGAATTACTTAACAGTAGTATGCCATCAAAATCTAATGAAAATATAACAAACCCACTTGAATATTTCAAGTAGTAAATGTAATGATTTGCATTGCTCTTGAAAAATCCATGTTCAATCACATAATGGTCAAATCATTTATACCATTCTTTCGATGATTGCTTTTGGCCATACAATTATTTCTTCAATATACAAACCAAATTGATACCACTGGTTTCAAACCCCTAAAGCTATTACATGTAGGTTTCCTCCTTTAATTCTTGATGAAGAAAGGTTGTCTTGATGTCCATATACTCAATATCCTAATCATTTAGTACTACCATTACCAACAACAGTCGAATTGAATCTATCTTGGCTATTGGTGAAAATGTCTAAGTGTAATCAATACCTTCAACTTGAGTATAATTCTTCATAATTAGCGTTACCTTATACCACTCCACTAAGCCATCTAGGTTATATTTCTTCTTGAATATCCATTTGTAGCCAATAAATTATCTCTCTTTTGGTATTGGCTACAAATCTTAAGCCTAATTATCATTAAGAGACTTCATCTCTTTCTCCATTGTCCTTATCCATTGCCTAGCTTCAATACAATTTAAATCCTCCTTCACATTATTGGGCTCTTCACAAAGTGGAGTTAGTGTAGAATAACTAAAATTAATAGGATCATGACCATACCTTTTTGATGCTCTCTTTTGGTGTTGACTCCTTCAAAGTGATTGGCTATACTCCTCAGCCTATGCAACATTTATTATCTGTATTTCATTTTCTTTTTGGGTTTCCTCTCTAATTTCATCATTATTATATTTCTCACCATTATTGTTGTCAATTTGGCTATCAACAACTTTTGATTGATCAATAGATACTGCTATGGTAATTTGATTTTGGTTGTTGTTGTCAGCTACAAAAGTTTGCTGACCTAATATGGAGCATTGTTATGAATTGGAAAGCTCTTTTTGATTGCTACAACTAGCTACAAAAGGTTGATAATGATCTATGGGAGGTTTTTGATCATTATTTTTGACCTAAATTTCATTTTCCTAACCTTTCATCCTTCCATCGGCCACATTTTCCTTAAATATCACATCAAAACTAATAGTATGATACCTATTTTATGGTATCCATAATCTATAGCCTTTCACACCATCAAGATAATACACAAAAATTAATTTTGTAGATCTATTGTCCAACTTACTCATTTTCTCCTTTGGAACATGCATGTAAGTTTCACATCCAAACACACTTAAATGCTCTACAACAGGTTTCTTTCCACTTCGCTTCTCCTATGGAGTATTTCATCCCAAGATTGAACTTGAGGATAAATTATTAACATAATTAGTAGTGTAACCTGTCTCATCCTAAAACATCTTGTCTAGACCTACATCTACTCTTATGCTCCATGTCTTCTCCATGAGAGTCTTATTCATCCTCTCTACCACACCATTATGCTGTGGAGTGTAAGGTGTAGTTTATTACCTTGTAATCCCATGTAATTTATAGAAGGTATCAAACTCTCCAAAGAAATACTCACCTCCATTATATATCCTTGATACTTTGACCTTCTTATTAATCTACCTCTCTACTTCGATGACAAATATTTTGAATTTCTCTAGTGCTTCACTCTCCTATTTCATGAAGAACACCCAATATTTCCTAGATAAATCATCAATGAAGGTGTTAAAATATTTAGACCCGATCATGGATTGCTCCTCCATGGGTCCATAGATGTTTGAGTGCACTAACTCCAAAACATCATCACTCCTATACTCACTGGACACAAGAAAATTCTCTTCTACTTTCCCATGATACAAGCTTTGCAAAAATCAAAGGAATTAATCTTCTTACCTTCCAAGCCTCATACCAGGTTTTTGCTACACATCTCATGCAAACTCTTTTCATCGATGTGTGACATTCGTTTGAATTACAACATATTTTTGATGGACTATTGCTTGCTGCTGCACTTAGGTATGAATAATTAATCCTGATAGGTTCTTATAAATATCCCTACCTTACTAGTATTTCCTAGAGAAATCATCAATTAAGGTGATAAAATATTTAGACCCTATCATGGATTGTTCCTCCATGGATCCACATATGTCTGAGTGCACTAACTCCAAAACATTGTCACTCCTATACTCACTAGAATAGAACGAAATTCTCTTCTACTTCCCCATGATACAAGATTCACATAAATCAAAGGAATCAAACTTATTACCTTTAAAATATCATACCAATTTTTTGTTTAACATATCTTGCAAACTCTTTTCATCAATGTGTAACATCCTTTTATATCACAACATAGTTTCTTATGAAATAATGCTTTTTGTTGCACTTAGGTATGAACCAATAATACTGAAATGTTCTGCATCCAAATTGTACAAATATCCATACCTTACCCCTCTTATCATTAACATTTATTTACTAATTTGTAGTCGTTTCTATCAAAAATAGTCTTCAATCCAACATCAAAACATTATCTCACTAAAAGCAAATTTCTTGTCATTAAAAGAACATGTCTCACATTATTGATGTACTTTTCCTATCCATATCTAATATTTACTCTCACTCTTCCTTTTAATATCATGTCATAATGATAGCTGTCTCAAATAAATACTCCCCCACAATGACCCTCATGGTACTCCTCAAACCACTCTTTTTTGGGTGTCATATGAAATGGTGTACCAGAATCAATCAATCATGATTCCTCCGGGGCATTATTCACCAAGAATACAACAAGACCTATGGCTCCTTTTGAAGGAGATGAAACTATAGATTCTACTTTCTCTCCCTGAGAATTAGTTTTGCACTCACTTTTTATGTACCCTTTCTTATTGCACTTCTAGAATACCAAATCTTGTTTCCTGCCTTCACTTGGAAATAATTTTATCAATTTCAATGTACTAAGAACTACGCCTGATTTTCCTTACTAAAAAACAACCCCTGTCCTTCACACTCTAATACCACTTGTTGGTAGAGACCCTTTGTGTTGATAGAGAAGATACATATAGAAGAAACAAAATAAATAATTGAATAAAGTAGAACTAAAAGTGTATGCATTGAAGATAAAAATAACATTATAGAAGGGAAATCAAAACATGCATAAAAAAGGAATTAACATCATAATTGCAGGCCACATAGAAAGATTGTATTTGTTTCAATACAATAATTACATGGATGAACCCATTTGGATTGTTGCTTCAAAAAACCCTAAAATATATAAGGATGATCCTCACCCAAAAAATGAGGAGAATTTTGCCTTGGCTATTTCTAAAAACACCACGTTTACTATATTTTCTTGGATTTCCTTTGTTAGTTGAAGTTCTATATGATTCTAAATAAGTGATGATAATTTTTCCTTCACTATTTCTAAAAACACCACCTTCACCATTTTTCTTATATTTACTTTGTTAGATGAAGTTCTATATGAATATGAATAAGTGACGGGAATATTTCCTTCACTATTTCTGAAAACACCACCTCCACCAGTTTTTCATGAGTTTCCTTTAGAAGCACCATGAAAACTAATTTTGATAAACCCGATTTTTAGATATTTTATTTTACCATAGATCGAAGTAAATCCTTTTTTTTTTTTAATTTCATTGTAGCAGATGACTCTTCCATGTATGTTCAAATTATATAGCCAAGTTATTAGCACCTCTTTTTTTTGCAATTGAGAATTCCTATGATGAGCACCATATTTGTAAAATTTCTACAAGAAAAGCAATAATACAGTTTCAAAATTAGGCCTGATTTTGAGATTTATTTTAAAAATTTTGTTTTGAGAAACATTAGGTGCTCAAGTACATCACTGACCTGCAATACCAACTTTTCTTAGATATGGAATTTCTTCTAGTAAACTCGGTGCAAGAATATTGCTTTGTATCAAAGAAAAAATATAGAGGTTATTCCTAACAAAAGGAATTGAATTTTGACTCAAACAAAATATTGGTGCCAAATCATAACCTACTAATTGATAAGATTCCTTTAGTGCTAGTTCCTAAGGAAACGCTAGTGCCAATTAGGCCCAAAATACCTCTAACATAGTACAAGGATAAATAGAAGATGGATGATAAGTTTTACAACCGCCATAAGACCCCCACTTATATTGATGTTGTATCTAGAATTTTGTAGAAGACTTTGATGATGTATCTAGAATATCATGATTATTCATGTAACTCAAATAGAGAAATGAAGATATACTCCACATACTCAAGTGTTATATATCAATATGAATATAAATATTCAAAAACCAATCCCTCTAAATAATGGGAGTATCATTCATACATGATGTTGGATAAATAATAAGCTTCTTCATTTTATCATTAATATTGGGAAGTGAAAGACCAACATTGAATAAGACATAGTCAAGTGCCTAGGATTCTAGGTCATGGTCCATCCTTAAACTTATTCTCTAGGTTGGATGCATCCAAGGAAAGGCAGAGAGGTTTGGTGCCAATACACCCTCAAGTATGGTATCAAGTTTATGCATGACACAATCACTTATGGTGTGATGCCATAATGAATCTACATTATCTTACTATGAAGACCCTATCTCTTTGATTACCAAACAACCTACCAATACTATCTACATTAATGATTATTACACTTTGAATCAATGACATATAAGATTCTATAATATTTTCTCTAGAAAAACAAAACTTTGGTTTCTCCTAAGTAATACAAAAATTAATTAAAGTTAATTTAAATTTAAAAAGGAAGAAAACTCTTCCATTGATTAACGTATATAGGAGTTAAAAATATTTATTTTTTTAAGGACATATAACGATATTGAAATTCCTCCAAGAATCCATAGATCATAATTATGAATAATCAATGAATTTACATGATTAGACATATATCCTTTTAAAATTTATCATAAAGATATATTGTAGTTGGAGCATATACATTTACAACTCCAACTTTGAAGTTTTACTCTTTCTTATAGCAACCCAATTAATATTTACTTATAGTATTGTCCATCCCACTAGTTATCCTTTCATATAATATCTCATAAAACTCATATAGAAGAAATTTCTATATAGTTCAACACATTCTAAATCATTTTGAATGCACTCTAAAATTCCTCACTACTTATTTTTATTTATTGTACAAAAATAAATTGAATACAATACAAATTTATTAATTATCTAATAAATCTCTTTTTAAGAAATCTCAATCTCTTGTTATGTAGAAATACTTTTAAATGTAAATATGATAAACGAGATCATGTTTATTCCATGTAAATTATATTTATATTAGTGACATAATATAGATTTCTCTCTTGCAATAGAAATGAAATTTGTGTAGAGGTTATCCCTTGCACTTTAAGGCTTCAATATTAACATTATAAGGAAATTGGTATGAATAAAATCCATATCAATTTAGGGTTGCATAAAAATATGATTGCTGTAAGGGAATGCACTTTAGGTTTCTAAGGAAACATAAAGAATAATTTTTTTTTGAGGTTACTCCTTTGTATCACTTGGACCAATGTTAAAAAATAAAAGAGACTAATGGAGATGAACATATTGGTGGGAATGATAAAAAGAAACAAGGGCTCAAGAAGGAAAAACAAAGAAGTGAGGGCAAAACCACAAATAAAAAGCGATGATAAATATGATATCTTGGAATGTTAAGGGCATAAGTAAAACCCCTAAAAAAGTGTATTACAAAATTGATAGGTTGTTATAGAAAGCATATTTATAAAAGGTAAAAGGGTAAAGTAGTTTTTAACCTCTCCAAAGCCATAGGCAAAATGGTAAAGGTTTTTTTAACCTCTCCAAGGCCATAGGCTATATGAGACAACCCTGTGGAGGATGTTTTTCACCTAATATATAGTTATCCATAAATAGTTATGTTCTCAAAACATAGTGTACAACCCTAGTTTTCATAGGATTTAAACCTTCAACCTTTATTAAAATCTTTTTCACCTAATATATGGTTTATCCAACCTATTTTTCACAGGATTTAAAAATTAAACCTTTATTCAAATGTTGTTCACCTAATATATGGTTTATCCAACCATCATTTGGTGTATAACCTTAGCTTCAAACATGATTCAAACATTAAATTTTTTAGAGTTTCAAAGTCTGCACATTAAGGCCACTTATATTATAGAAATAGAAACAAGGTCACAAATATTTTAATCATTTACTATATTGATTTTCATCTTAGTAAAAATGTTGATTTTCATCTTAGTAAAATTCAAAATTTAGAATATTTTTATCTTAGTAAAATTTAAATTTTAGAAGGTAATCGAATGAGAAATTTTATCTCTTATTATGAAGGAAGGAGTTGACTACAGAATTTTGAGGAAGATGAGAAATATCTTTGATACAAAAGAAATAAATAACATCTTTGATAAAGAATTATGTTTAGTATGGTTTAACTAACATGATAGAAATATGACACTAATAATATAATGTCTTGTTATCATAATCGTAAAGGTTCTAATAGAAGCCTCACATAGTTTATATATCTATCTATATAATAATAATAATAATAATAATAGTTTATTAAGAAATTTGCATTACACATTAAATTTTAATTTCATTAGTTAAATTTCTAACTTTGAAAGAGAATATTTGAAATGGCTAATATCTTAATGGTCAATCCAAAAGATAGGCAACATATTTCCTTCCATTGTAACCAATCTATAGGCTTTGGGAGGGATATTTTTTGGAGGACTACCCAAAATGTCAAACTTATTTTGGTCATATTTCACTCATCCGAACTTAGATTGAGCTAACATTTTTAGGGTAGATGATTGAAAAACCCTCACACGTCTCCACAAATTTTTAGATAATTTGGTGCAACAAAAATCTAGCACATACCTATGTGTGAATGAGATTTTTGGCAAGCAGTTATGTGAGGGTTTGATCTGGGTTGAGTGCAAGCAGCTCTAGAAGTTGGTTTTCAGGGCCTTCGGGCCATAGAGACCAATATTTTTGTGGTTTCTACTCAATATTTTAGCAAGATATGTTGCAGGGGATCTAATATGGGTTAGAAATCTATATTTCAATAGATCATATCATGAACTTGAGTGACAACGACTTCCAAATTACTACACAAAATAAAATGGAAAACCATACCTTTCCACATCGTCTAGGGCAAGGATTAAAGAGATCACAAATAAAGTTTCAAGTAGCTGATAAAAAAATGGCTTAGATAAAGTGAATCTGGTGCTAAGGTGCACCTACAAAATAAATCTATTGTGAAAACCCCTGTCAAGGGTAAAAATTTCGAAGACTTAGCCCCAAAAATAAATTTTTAGGATTCCCTCCATGGTGGACAGCTTCAGCCCAATGCTAATATTAATCTTAGGGCTTCCCATAAACCTCTAAGAATACCTAAGATTGATCCCAAGAAAATAGATTTAGGATTTCTTAAAGTAGTTGATGGAACTCCTATTGTTAAGCTTGATATGGGTAACATTCAGAGTGACATTCAATATCTGGAAAAAAGAGGACTAATTTTTTGATTCATGGGTTTTCGTTAGAGCTTATCTGATTTCAAAGTTTATGCTACAAAAATATAGAAAACTAAAGGTGAGTTACAAATCTCTATTTATCCAAATGGTTATTTTCTTGGTTTATTTGCTAATAATGAAGATGGAGAGAAAACTTTTCAAGGGGGTACCTGGTTCTTTGGAAGGGTAGGGCTTTTCATGAAGTCCTGGCATACTGAATTTAAAGTTGAAGAATATATGCCTTCTATAGCTCCCGTGTGGGTTATACTATTTGGAATCCCTATTGAATTTTGGAATCCTACTATTTTTTCTTCAATTGGAAACTCTTTAGGAACTTGTAAGAATACTTTTGATTGTACTCAAAATTTTGAACTTATTATTTATGCTCATATTTGTGTTTTAATGGTTTTTGACAAACCCCTACCTAAAAATATCACTTTACAATTTGGGTAAGACACTTGGGAGCAAGTAGTGGACTATGAGAACATTCCTTTTCATTGTAGAATTTGCCATGAATATGGTCCTTTGGCTAGTGTTTTCCCAAATAAAATTCCTGATCAAAATAAAGAAGATATAAACTCAAAAAAATTCCAAATGCCTAAGAAGAAGAACACTAAAAAAAAAAATAGTTATGAATGATAAATCAAATTCATCTGCTAATATGTTTGAAATCCTTTCCACAAATGATGTCCCAAGTGAGGAAGATGAAATAATAGAAACATAAATCTTAGAAACACAATTTAAATATGAAGGCAAGAAATCAGATACAGACCAATAAATCAAAGGTTTTCAACAGAAGAAAAAGGGGGAAAATTTACACAAGAAAAATAATCTTTTAAATGTCAAAAATTCAAATAATATAGGTCCCAATATAGACTATTTTGAACCCTCTAGTAAAAATTTTGCTGTGTATGAGCATTATTCAAGTTTAGAAGACATCAGATTCAATTGGGGTAATTCAAGAAAAAAGAAAAAATGAAGATGGATTCTAATCAAAAGGCAGGTCACAAGACCAATCAATATCATATGGTAAAAGAAGGTGAAAATCTTGTAGAGGAAGGTAATATGCCCTTCCCAACTTTTTTAGCCTTGGTATTAATGAATATCATCACTTGGAATATTAGAGGATCAAAGGGAGTCTTTCAAAACAAAATGAAATTAGAAGAATGATTCAGATAAATCATCCACATCTTGTTTTATTTCAAGAAATGAAGATGTCAATAGAGGATATGGACTCAATTACCAATAAAATTTGGCCAGCTGTAAAAGTGGTTTCCCTTAGTTCCCATGGGACTTCTACTGGCATTTATTGTCTTTGGGACCCAAAAGAGGTAGTTATTCACCATATGGTTGGTAGTTGGGGTCTTTTGGCTATAACTATTCAAATTAGACATTCCAACCAAATAATGCTCTACATTATTGTTTATGCTCTGACTAATTTGGAGGAAAAAATAAGATAATAGAAGGATATAACTTATATTATCTCTCATTTTCTTGAATCTTGGATCTTGATCAGAGGATATTTCAATACCATCCTCTCTTTGGATGAGAAAATAGGGGGATATCAAAATTTGGACAAAAGCACTAATCTCATGAGCGAATATATTGCAAACCTTCATCTTGTGGACATCCAATTGAAAATGGCCTTATGACTTGGTCTAATAGAAGATAAGGCTTAGCTTGTATAATGGAGATATTGGATAGGTTTTTGGTCTCTAAATTTTTTTTAATCCATGGTCACATTCCTAAAGTGAAGACTCTTAGCAATGCTAGTTCGGATCATTGGTCAATCACGGTGGAAATGTGGAAAACCAATGCGAGTTTCTCTCCTTTTTGTTTTCAATTAATGTGGCTCAAAGATAGTTCCTTTAGACCTCGTGTGCAACAATGGTGGAAGGAAGGTAAGCCTAGGTATGAGACTAAGATGTTCTGGTTTGTCAAAATATTGCAATACATTAAATCCAAAATTAAGACTTGGAACTGGAAGGAGTTTTGGGATGTTCATAAAAAACATGAAGTTATTTCTCAACTTGAAATTTTGAATAAGAAAATTTGTTTAGATGGCCTCACAAAGAGTAGAAGTGTAGATGAAATTAAACTCACAACTCGGTTAGAGGAATGGAAAAAAAAGAACTTTTATGGAAGCAAAAATCTAGAATTCAATGGCTCAAAGAAGGAGATCGAAACAAAAATTTCTTCCACAAATCTCTTCTAGATCAAAGATCTCACAACTTTATTTCTTCCCTAAAATCATATTCTAGAGATGTTGTCTACACTTGGGATGGCATGAACTCTATTATTGTCGATTACTTTTCCAATATTTTTGCTACTACTCCTCTTGAGTCAACTTGTAAATAAAATGTTCTTCAAGCAATCCCTTCTCTTATCACTTCTGAGGAGAATTCTATTTTTACTGCTCCTATTACTATGAATGAGCTTGAACATGTAGTTTTTAAAATGCAAAAAATGAAAACCCTAGGTCCTAGTGGTTTTCCCATTGAGTTCTACCAAACGTTATGGGATATCTTTCATGCTAATTTATTAGGGGTGGTGGAAGAAGCTAGGAAAGTCAAAGAAATTTTGAAGGTTATCAATAAAACTTATATTACTCTTGTTCCAAAATATCAAGAGGTTGATCATATCTCAGCTTTTAGACCTATTGCTTTATTTAATTTTCTTCTCAAAATCATTACTAATATCATGGTAGAAAGGTTTAAGCCTCTTTTGCATAAGATTATTTCCCCTTAACAAGGGGGTTATGTTGAAGGGCATCAAATAGTATATGAGATAGTTATTTCTCAGGAAGCCATCCACATGCAAAAATATTCTTCCATGTTTATTCGGTTAGACTTATCCAAAGATTATGACAGAGTGGATTGACACTTCCTTGTCAAAGTTTTGAAGCAATTTGGTTTCTCTCAAGAGTGGATGGATTGGATTATGGGATGTATCTCTTTAGTTTCCTACTTAGTTCTTATCAATGGTAGGCCTTCTTAGTTTTTCCCAACTTCTAGAGGTATTAGTCAAGGTGATCCACTATCCCCTTATTTATTCATCATTCTTGTTGAATGTGTGGGTAGGACTATAACCAAGGAGAAAGAAAACAATATTATTGAGGGATTTACCATTGCTTATGGAGCTAGACCTATCTTTCATCTCCAATTTGTTGATGACTCTACTCTTTTAGGTAAAGCTACAATTAAGGAAGCTTCTAATATTAAGAAAATCATTAGTTTTTTTCTAAGGCTACTGGGCAATTGATCAATGAAGATAAATCTAAAGTCATTTTCTTTCATTGCTCTTCTAGGCAAGAATATGTGGTCTTGGATAAAAAAGATATAACAAGACCTCCCTTCCAATCACTTATCTAGGTATTCTCATTAATATTCAAAGGAAATAAAAAAATTGGAATTGGTTTTTGGACAAAGTCAAGAAGAAAATTGGAAAGTGGACCAATAGGTGGCTTTCTTGTGGGGGTAGAATCACCTTGGTAAAATCATTCCTTCAAGTTATTCATATTTATGTTTATTTCGTGTTGAATATCCCAAAGGTTGTTCTTCGTGAACTGGATCAAATCAGTCATCGGTTCATCTAGAGTGGTACTAAGGAGAAAAGAAAATGGACCTTGGTGAAATGGGACACTTTATGTCTTCCTTAGAGTTAAGTGGGGTTAGGATTCCAATATTCTATTAATAACAACAAAGCTTTAGCTACTAAATTATATTAGAGGATGTTGCATAACCCCAATGCTCTTTGGACCAATAATATTCGTGCTAAATATGTTGAGAACATAAGTCCTGAAGACCTTATTCGCTATCAATTGCCTACCAAAGGTTCTCCATTTTTAGCTATTCTTAAGATTGGTGAGGATTTGATAAAGAAAAATTTATTTTGGATCATTCATAATGGTCAATAGGCTAATTTTTGGACAGATTCGTGGGATGGTCACAAGCCTTTGATAATTCATTTTTTTGATTGGAGTCCTTGGATGGAGGAGCTTCATCGAGCTAACTGGATAAAGGTGGCTAATTACTGTCGATACCATACTGGTAATTCAAAGGTTGGTAGATATTGGATCCCTATTGAGGATTGACTTATTCAAATCCCAGAAAGGTAAAAACAAGCTATCCAAGGCATCCTTCATATGAGATCTCTCTCCTGGTCCCATGAAAAAGATTGTTTTGAATGGAACAACACTACTAATGGTGAGTATTCAGTTGCTCAAGGTTATTTGAACTTATGCCATAATAATCACAACTAATCATATCAGATATTTTCTTAGTTATGGTCTCAAAATATTTGGCTTAAGGTGAGGTCATTTACTTGGTTTTTATTGCATACAAGGGTGCTTAATGGTGAGAAAATTATGAAGCATGGTTTTCATGGCCATTTTAGATGTGAAATGTATGGAGAGAATGTAGAAACTCAACCATATTTTTATTGAGTTTACTTTAGCCTCTGAGCTATTGAGGAGAATGGTCACTTTACTTGGCTTACAATGGTACATATTTTTACATTTGAACAACTTTGGAGGGATTGGCCTAAACAAGAGGGTGTTGATCATTTTATTAGGTAGTTAGTTTGGATGGGTTCTACCATTCTACTTTGGAATATATGGAATGAAAGGAACAACCAAATTTTTAATTAATATAGGAAGGATATTCACTATATTTGGAAAAACACCATTGCCAACTTAGTTGAATCAGTCCAAAAACTCCTTAATCGCCCCCAAATATCCCACCAAATATGGGATCAAGTAATGCTTATATTGAAGATTAAATCTTCTAAGGACAACCATATTAAAGGGAATGTGAGTAATTATAAGATAGATAGAACAAGAAATTGGCAACCTCCTCCTAAGGATTTTGGAAAAGTCAATACTGATGGAGTCTTTAGAGGAAACCCTAGAAAAGCTAGTGCAGGAGGAATTGGTAGACTTTCAAATGGCTCCCTGGTTTTTACTTTTGCTGAGAATTTGGATATTCTTTCCAATAACCTTACTGAGGGGTATGATATCCTCATAGGCCTTTAAGAGGCTACTAAAGATTGGATGGGAAAAGTTGTTAGTTGAGTTTGACTCTCAACTCATGAATAATATTTTGAAGACTCGTTGTAAGATTGTAAGGTTGATTGCAGAATAAAAATAATTATTGAGAAGATTCAATTAATCCAGATAGGATTTTTGAAATTTGATTACAATCATGTGGTTAGAGATCAAAACAAGAGTGTTGATGCTTTAGCTAATTAGGATTTGGACAAAAGTGATCTTACTTGCTATGGCCACCCTCCTAGAGGGTGGGCTTCATAAATTAGAGAAGCTCTTCTTTCTATAATTTCTTTGGATGGCTCCAGTTTTGGAGGTACCTAGTTTCTTCTTGTTTTATTTTTGCTTCTCTTTGGTTTGGTCAAGGTATTTTAGTTCCCTAGCTCAAACTATTATTTATTTTGTTTCCTTTGTTGATTCTTGCATTAAAAGTCTTTTGGTCTAGAAAGGTCATTACTGTGTTCAATTTGTTTCTTTTTTTTTTTTTTTTAGTTTTTTGAGGTGTGTGTGTTTTTTTGTTTTATTTTGTTTTTGTGTTGTTTTTTTGTTATTTTTGGGTTTTTGTTGTTTTGTTATTGTCCTTGTGTTTTTTTTTTTTGTGTTTCTGTATGTTTATGTTAATTCGTGTTTTTGTGTGTGAGTGTTTTCTACGTTTATTTATTTATTTATTATCTGTTGTTGGTTGTTTTTTTATTTTTATTTTTTTATTTTTTAGGTTTTGGTTGTTTTTGTTTTTCATGTTTTTGTTGGTTATGTCTTTGTAGTGTTCTATTGTTTTTGTCTTGTTTGTGTTTTGTTATGTTGTTCTTGTGTTTTTTCTATGTGGTTCATATTGTGTTTTTTTTTTATATTATTGTGTGCGTGATTGGTTGTGCTTTATCTTTTCGACACACTCAAGAAGCATGTTTTTTATTTTATTTTATTATGTTTATTTATTTATTTTTTAAAATTTGTGTGTGTGTTTGGCCAAGTGCGAGCCCTAGACGATTTTTGGTGAAATAGATACCCGTGCTTTATCTTTTCGACACACTTAAGGATCATGTTTTTTAATTTATTTTATTATGTTTATTTATTTATTTTCTAATTTTTTTTGCGTGTTTGTTTTCTCCTTGAGTATATCAAAGGTGGTAGGCTAGGTGCGAGCCTTAGATGATTTTTGTGGAATAGATACCCCTGCCTCCGTCGCACCTTAGACGATTTTGGTGGAATAGATACCCTTGCATCCTTGGGTCTTATCCAAGAGTGACATCCCTTCTGGATGATTTTGGTGGAATAGATACCCCTACCTCCTTGGGTCTTACCCGAGAGTGACATCCCTTTTGGATGATTTTGGCGGAATATATACCCCTACCTACTTGGGTCTTACCTGAGAGTGACATCCCTTCTGGATGATTTTGGCAAAATAGATACTACCCCTGCCTCCTTGGGTCTTACTCGAAAGTAACATCCCTTCTAGATGATTTTGGCATAATAGATACTACCCCTGCCTCCTTGGGTCTTACCCGAAAGTAACATCCCTTTTGAGATGTTTTCCACGAAAAAAAAAGAATATTGAAGTTTTAAAAAATTGAATGGCATTAGCTAACTTTTTAAAAGAAAATTCAAGTTTGACAATCTAATAATATTAGCTCAACTTATTCCAAACCTTTTTTATTGAGGTTAGTGTGAGAAACCAACCTAAGACTTATCAATAGGGGCAAAACATACAACCACACACTGACCCCCTCACACACTAGCCCACTGCAAGGTTTGAACTCAACATTTTCCAATCTTACTAAATACTATAATATGATTTATAAATTATTATTATAATAATAATTTTGATAAAATATATATAATATCATTCTCATACATTAAAAATAAATAAATTCAACATACATAAATAATTACTAAGATATTATAACTCCACTATAAAACTTCATTCAACTTTACTGCAAAAAGTAATTATTTAAGTTTAAAAGATAATGACAAATAAAACATTAATATTTTAGTTTCTCAGAAGGGCGGGCTTTGATTTCTCACCCAAAAGATCAAAATTCAATTGACGAAAACAAATGTGTATAAGTGTATTTAAAAAATTATTAAAATTTTAGTCTTCAATATTAAGAGGGTTTGATCCTTCGCTGGGAAGGGAAAAACTACAATCACCCTCGTTTTCTTACCTCGGGCGAAAAATAAATTAGAAAGATTCGAAAGAAGAAAACTGATGGGGACGAAAAAAATACACAATTTCGAAGATTTAGACGTGCACAATAAAGTCTATGGAACAAATGCATCTTGGATCGCTTCCTTTAGAAAAATATACTCGTACGTCCACAGCTCCTGGCAGACCGTAGCCCCGGCATCTTCCTTCTCCTCATTCATGGCCTTGTCGTCATCGTCGTTGTCATTTTTTTTTTATTGCAAGAGAGAAGCGCCCAGGCCATGTCCACGGCGCCCTTCCAGAGCACCTTGATCTTCTCGCCGAGGCTCCGGAAACCCATGCGCAACGACACGGAGAGCGGGTTGAAGAGGTGAGCTTCGATGCAGAGACCACCTTCCGCGAGGGCGCGGCCCACCTGGAGCACAAGTCGGGCGCCGAGCGAGTACCCCGTCATGTACACGTTGCCGCTGCCGTGGTGCTTTGCGACGCCGCGCACCACCTCCAGCGTGGCGCGAAAGCGGCAGGAACCCCTGAGGTCCTCCATGGTCAGGATCCGGAGGTCCTCCTCGATGTCGCGCCACATGGCTCGTCCCCGCAACAATGTCCACGGAGGGCAACGACCGCCCGCGGTGCCTTCGAGGGCCGCACCACGATGAGGTCCGACATCGCCGCCCACCTGTCCCACTCCAGCGTGGCTCCGAAGATGGAGCCGTCCCGCTTGTCCACCAGCACCTCCACCACTTTGTAGTTGAAGCGGCGCCACCACTTGGGCGCAAGAGCCGCCTTCCCGTCCCTCCTCTCCTGCCTGTCCAACTCCAGCAGATACACCGCCTGTATAAAGCACGCCATCGCAGTCAGCTTGTACTTCTCATCCCTCCTGCGCAGAGGCATAAAATTATATTAAGCGCCACCAAATCAAAAACATCTGCAATGTGATAGAGTGTGTAGAGATTTTACGTTACCAACTAGAGTTGATGATATCTCTCCATGTGGGTGCGGAGAGGTTTCGTGGCTCCGAGACCTCGAAGTCCTCTGGATGCCCATTGTTATATTTGGCCATGATATACCCGTTGAAGCCACAAAATAGAAAACACTTCGGGAGGGTTCTTCTGGTGCTTTGCCTTATTGGTTATATAGGTCTGGCTCCGTTTATGGTCCACCACATGATTTATTACCTTGTTAAATGGTGCAAAACACAATCTGTTGCTATATGTTTAATTAGATGCTTTTAGAGATGCGTCCTGTTATTTCGATTTTTTTGCAGCCATGGGCTTGCTGCTGCTTATTTTGAAAGAGCCAATTTTGCGGCCCAAAGTCCATCCATTGGATGCCTTTTATGTCGCGCGAAATCGACAGAGATCGAGCATCGGCCACAGTGTATTTACTTGCTTTTTGTCAGCATAATGGCACACCCATTTTAAACTTCGCCCACTTCGCCCGGCTAATAATTATTCTACAAAAGAACGCAGCATAATCTATGTATCTTAGTTTTTAATCATTTTCTTATCTTATTTTATTTTATTTTATTTATTTATTTTTCCATATTCACATTTTTTTCAATGGTTGGAATCTTGGATTGCCCCTATAACCCCTGCGGAGTCTCGTCTTCTTTACGTTAACCCAACGAACCCAATGTCGTTTATGTTAAACCTGTCTTCTTTATGTTAACCCAACGAACCCAATGTCGTTTATGTTAAACCGGCATGAGATGTCGTATTGTCGCGCCGTAGGTTGGCGTGAGATGTCATATTGTGGTTGGTTGGCCCGCACTCAAAGAATCCAGAGGATTCAAATCAGACTACTACTTTAAAAAAAAAAATTGACTTCCCCAAAATTTAAAAGAATTTCCTTTACCATTCCCTTAAAGTTCTACCCTATATATTATTGTAGAGTTTCCATTAAAAAAGAAAATTAAAAGGATTGGATCTTAAAATATTTTTTAAAAAATATTTGTATTTTAAATTATTTTTAAAGCCAAGAACCTTCTGTTCTAGTTTACCATTCGAGACTTCCTATAGGTTAAAGTTAAATGGTTAGTAAACAACTTGTTCTAGTTTACCATTCGAGACTTCCTATAGGCTAAAGTTAAATGGTTAGTAAACAACTTGTGCCCGTCGAAATCGACAAAAATATATAGTTTATATTTTTTAAAACTAAAATATAATATTTATATTATATAATATTAAAAGATGGAAACCATGGTATGTTTTTTCCTTTCATTTTACATTTTCATTTAACACAAAATAACACATATTATAATTTAAATCTTAAATTTCTTAAAAAAAAAAAACCAAAAATAAAACAATTATATTATTTCCTAAACATAAAACAATAATAAATTAAAAAATTAAAGAAAAATAAATTATATATAAATAATGTGAGATTTAAAATGAAAGAAAGAATATCCTAGAAAAGAATATAAATGCCTAACGGTCTAAGATTCAAATAGTGCAGGCTGCTTTGGTAAATGAAACATGGTTGAATAATGATTCGGGAGTGTAATCATCACCTGCTTTATTGTCTAGAATAGGAGATGAAGTGTCCACGAAAGAAGAGGAGATGGAGTGTATACGAAGGAAAAGGAGATGTAACGTCTAGGAAGGAAGAGGAGACAAAGCATCCAGGAAGGAAATATAAGGTAAAACAGCGTGGAGGAGAAGGAACAAGGGATGGACGTAGAAGTGGACAAGTAAAAAAGAAACTAGAGAGCGAGAGAAAGATGTTAGAACGTGGAGTGGACAAGGAAAAAGGAAACCAGAGGGTGAGAGAAAGATGTTAGAGAGTGGAGGAGAAAAAAAAGGGATGGACGTAGAAGAGGACAAGAAAAAGGAAACTAGAGGGTGAGAGAAAGATGTTAGAGAGTGGAGGAGAAAAAAAGGGATGGATGTAGAAGTGGACAGAATGATAGGGAGAGGAATATATTTCTCGACATAAATTATTTTGGATATTTTTTGTTTTAATAAAATAAATGATATTTTAATAATTTTATTACTTTGAGTTTTGAGTAAATGATAAATATTTTGTTTGGTAGACTTGTGCGTTGGAAATTTTATGTAGGTAGGTCTACATGCTTATAGAAGAAAGGTTTATTTAGGAAGATGATGATGGGACTTGGACATTGAATACCAGTATAAGAGGATAAGGAGTGGCAAAAGAATCTTTTAAGAATACATTTACATCAACTTAGGTGTTGTACAACCAAGATATTGTCATACAATTCTTATGTTATACAAAGATTGTATGAGATTTCATTCAAATCATCTAAATTATTCTTATGTTATAAAAATATTGTATGAGATGTCATCCAAATCATCTAAATTAATTAATTGATGAAGCCATAAAATGAGGGTGACTGTACAAAAAACTTGATTGTATAGTGAGGAGGATATTGTTGTACAATTGAACGACGTTGTATAAGGATTGCAAATGGTCGTACAAGGATACCATCATACAATTGTAAGACATCATACAAGGAGTTATAAAAGACTTTTTTTTTTAATATTGTGGATTACACGTGTGATTATCATGTGGCTTAAGGTCGTGGATAGATAGGAACTTGTGTTTCTTGAGAAGGTCATCCATAGGAGGACTCCCTTCTCTTGTCTACATCATTTGGCATCAGAGTTGGTTGTGATATGTACTAGAGGAAGATGGTGCAATGAGGAAGAGGAAGATAGCATGGTCTACGACCGCAACCAATGGATGTAGTAGAAATGCTAAGAGGAATTAGTGCTAGGTTAGATACAATTGAAATTGCCCAAAGGAGAGGGATTCATCTTGAGGATATTAGTGATAGTGAATAGAAGAAAAATGGTCATGCAAAAGCTTGATGTTAAAATAAAGGAGAATAACTAGAGCAATGTTTAGTTTGAGCAATCTCAAACATGGGACACAAACCAAAGTTGGATACTCCTTATTTTTACGAAAGTTTAAACCTTAAAGAATTGATTGATTGGATAATGAATATGGAGATATTCTTCAATTATGAATCTACGGAGGATTTAAAGTGGGTCAAATGTGTGTGTATGAGGTTAAAGGGACATTTTTTTTTTTGGGTGGGATCAGGTCCAAACAAAGAGGCATAAAAAAGTAAAGGATACAATCCGAACACAGGACAAATTTGTAACCTAATTGATGGCTAAATATTTACTTGTTGAAATTTAGATTGGATTGTTTAGAACATTCTAAAACCTTAAACAAAATGAGTTGGGAGTAAAAGAATACACTAAAGAATTCTACAAATTGACCATAAGAGTTAGTCATATTGAATATTATGAGGAGAAAGTTGTGAGATACATAAGTGGGCTAAGGTTGTCCATACAATATGAAATTGGTTTACTTTGAATTAGAACAATTGAGGAGACATTGTTAATATGCACTCAAGGTAAAAGAAAAGTTGACTTCCAAGCAACAAAATAATTATGGAGGATGAGGACTATTCTTTAGAGGAAGAGAAAAATAAAATAGTGGTATATGGTGGCATATTTAAGAAGGAGAAGTTAATATTTTAATGTGATTTCAACCAAAGTTTTCAAGAAAAAGGTGAATCATCAAGAGGATGATGTGGATTTGGTACAAGCAAATAACATGGTTTAATTGGAAAATACTATAGAATCTTGGAAGAAGGACATAAGGCATATGTTTTCCCCAAGTGGAACAAACCAATGAGCATGGAAGGGAAGCCTATAATCATATTGTAAAAGTAGATGAAGAAAATATTTCTTCACCAAAGAATAGGGAGAAACCAAAATAAGGAGAATCTCCCATGATGAAGAGAGTATTGTTAAAATCAACAAATGGAGGTGCATGAACCTAAGTAGACAAGGAGACTATTTAGAACAATTTGTAAATCAAGAGGGAAGTGTTATAAAGTGATTATGTATAGCGAGAGTACAAGTAACTTAGTGTTTACAAAGATGGTAGAACATATTGGGTTGAAGAAAATTGAACAACCAAATATGTATAGAGTCTATTGGTGTCAAAGTGGACATCAAATTTTAGCAACTGAACAATATATGGTAGATTTATAAATTATTTCTTACATAATGAGATACTACGTGAAGTTATGCTTATGAATGCTTGTAATTTCTTGTTGAGTAGACCATGACAAATTGATAGAAAGGTAGTGCGTGATGGTGGAGTGAACACCTAAATTATTGAGAAGGATGATAAGAGGTACAATTAAGTCCATTATAGGACAAAGGAGAAAAGGTGGACAATATCCCTACAATGTTCTTGGGTATGAAAAAGCAATCCATGAAGGGAATGAAGAAGAAGGAAGCATATTTTGATTTTATTGCTAAACCCATATAATAAGGGATAGTGGACAAGATGGATGAAATCCCACATTTGAAGTGAAGAATTTGTTGGAAAAATATGTAAAGAATTATTTCAAGATATGTTTTGCCACCCACAAGGAGCATTGGTTATCACATATTTTTTAGGCCTAGATTGAGCTTATGTAATATGACAAATTTTAGAATGACACCAATGGAAAATGAGGAGGAAAATGTATAAATAATCCATTTAATAAACATGGGAAAGAGGTGGTTGACCCAAGTCACCATAAGTTGTGATGATAATAATGATGATGCAACAATTATTGCTGAAGATACAAAGAAGAGAAAGAGAACAATAAAAACAAAGAGATCAAAGAGGAATATGAATCCGATGATGACATTGATTGTCATGTTGGACACGATAAATGTCATATTGTCAAAATTGATAGTGACAATGAAACTTCAAAGTGTGATTAAGGATATTGTGATCACAATGTTGATGAAGAATTTTGATTCTTTGAAAGGAACACCAAGGGTATTGAGTCTAAATTAATGATAAGAATGGGATATATTGGTAAAGTATTGGAAATATATGGACAAGGTGTGAATATACCCATAATGATATAAATAAAACCAAGGTATGAAGGTCCTGGATATACAAGACAATTAGGGAAAAATGAGACTAAATTTATGAGAAAATAAATTAGTACAAAGGATGAAAGTCCTAGGATGGGTTGTTGCAGTCATTGTGTAAGCTTTGGACACATTTCTACTAGGTGTTGGAATCTAAATTCTTGTGAAAGTTGTGGAGGATATAATCACTCCAAAGGAAGGTGTCGATGCCAATAGGAAGTAATTAAAAAAATACATGTTGATTGTAGTTGGATTGAAGTGATGGAATGGAACAAAATGAAATGAATACAAAGTGCATTCTATAAGAGGAGGTTTAATTCTCAAAGGAAGGCTAGGACAAGATAAAAAAAATGTGGTCTTGTGATGAAATCCAAGCTAATTTTTTTTTAGCTTGGGAGAGTAATTCATTCTCATGTGTTAAAACTCATGGAAAATTTTCTCTTACCTAACAAGTGTTATGCATGAGCATCCAAAAATTTATGGAAAGGGTAACCATAATCTACTTTATTTCCTATAATAAGATATGGAGCATTTATAAAGGAAGAGTAGATGGAACATCTGAGAAGGAAGAGGATACATAACATCCAATAAGTAAGAGGATACAAAGCATCCAAGAAGGAAGTAGAATAGAAAACAATATGAAGAAAAAAAAAGGTACCAAAGAGTGAGAGAGAGATATTAGGGAAAGCGAGGGATAGAGGAATATAGTTCTCTACATAAATCATTCCAAATAATCCCTTTGTGTGGTGATGTTTGTAATTGTATTTTAATATAATATATGATATTTTAATCTTCCATTTACCTTGAGTTCTGAGCAGATGATAAATATTTTGGTTGGTATACTTGTAATAAATATTATATATGAAGGTCTACAAGCTTGCAGGAGAAGAGAGATTCATCTAGGAAGGAGATGATTAGGCTTGGACGTTGAATACCAATTCGAGAGGATACAAAGCAACCAAATGGAAACATTCAAAGAGATATTTTCATCAAATTAGTTGATGTACAACCAAGATATTTCTATACAATTCTTGTGGCATACAAAGACAATGTGAGATGTCATCCAAACTATACAAATTAATCACTGTACAATTGAACAATGTCATACAATGAGGGTGACGATATAAAAAAATTGATCTTACAATGAGGAGGATATTTTCATACAACTAAATGACATCATACAAGGATTATAGATAGCCATACAAAGATATTATCATTACAAGGATATTGTCATACAATTGAATGATGACGTACAAGGAGTCATGATTTATTTTAAAATTTGTCTTGTTGTATTAAACCTTGTGGATTGTGTGTGTGATTATCATATGTCTTAAGGTCATGGATATATAGGAAACTTGTCGTGCTTGACAAGGTTTTCCATAGGAGGAATCCCTTCTCTTGTTTACATTAAATAAATAAATGTTGTAGAAACAACATACTTCATAATAATTATTCCATATGGCCTATGGCCTTGTGGATGTTAAAATCTACATTATAATTACCTAATAAGGAGAGCAAATATATGATGAATTATATCTAAGGAGCATATGTTACACAAATTTTAATTATCAATGAGATAATCCATCATGATATAATGGTCCTTAAAAGGAAAGGTTTAATATATAAGTTTAATTTCCATGGATCTTGGTGTCAACTTTTTGAGATTAAAAATTAGATCCTATGAAAGTGGAGATCGAGTTCAAATTATTCCTTGAATTTTCTTCCTAATTTTTTTCCTCATATCTTGGAATATTAGAGGCAAGAATTAGAACCCTAGATATGGAAACGACATAACTATTATTTTATCCATTCATGGTATTGAGATTTCTCTTAAATAAATCAAATTTGAAAAGGTATCTAGCCTAGTGAGATTTTATCTCCTAATAAAAATGTTAAGAATTTGATTCAAGACACAATAGTTTAAAGAAGATAAAAAAATATCTTTAATAAAAATTCAAAGAAAGAATATCTTTGAGAAAAGGTCAAGCTGTACATGATTTAATTAAATTGAAATCAATATAATGTTTAGTTATTTTTATAGGAGTGACCCTTAATAGAATCCTCATGAATGTCAATGGGTCCTTGGTTCAAAGGTTGGGACAAATAGTTGATATATCCCACACCAAGGTTCAAATATCAACGACACCAAATATCTCAATGTGACTAAATTGATGTAAAAGGGAAAGGGAAACCCTTTCAAAACCCTATTTTTAAGGAGGATAGAACAAGGTTGTGGGAGGGAGAGCTGGGATAAGGATTTTAAAGGTTTTAAAACAAAATTATAGAGAAAATACAAAGAGCAGGGACTATTGGCCGTTATTGCCAATAGGAAACTTTTGATGGGGTTGATCACAATAAGGAAAAGGAAAATTTTGAGGAAATGTAGTGGATTCAAAATAAAACTAATTTTTACAAGCCATAAAGAGTGAAGGAAAAAGCAACAAGTACTTCTATTTTATAGTGCAAAAATAGATAAAAGATCATATTATTTAAAAAAACAAGGACAAGGGTTGAAGATAATTAGAAATAAATTTCATGATGTAGAGTAGATTAAATAACCTGAAGCGGGGAAAATTTATATGGTCAAAAACATGAGCAAGCTTGTTTCAAGGGAAAACTACCAAAATGGGTCAACTGTACCAATACCCAATATGGAGGACTCAACAGAACTACTAAAAAAATGAATTTAAGGGATGCATTTTATGGGGAAAAATTATAGCCAAATGTGATAATAACTTGAGGGCACCATGAAGACATTTGAGAATGCCAAATATGGATCCCATGAAGACCTTTGAGAATGCCAAATATCGATCCTTTCAGCTTTTAAACTATGGGTTGCTAAACAATGGTAAACAAACGATGAATTCCAAATATCTGCACACCCTAATGGTTATTTTATTGTTTTTTTTCTTCTAAGGAATATAGGGAACAAATATTCCAATGGTAACCATGGTTTTTGGGAAGTTCAAGACTCTTTATGAAACCTTGGCATACTAAATTCTAAGTGAAGGAAGATATGTCATTCACAATACTAGTTTAGATGAGGTTGTTTGTATTTTTAGTAGAATTTTAGAATCTACTGGTTTTATGGAAATTGGGAATACACTCATGATGGTTGTGGATAGTACATATAAGTTTGAGAAAATTATTCATGCTCAAAAGTGTCCTAATAGATTTAAAAAAATCCCTTCCAAAAAAGATCACTTTGCAGTTTTGGGAGGAAACATGGGAGTAGGAGGTGTATTATGAGAATATACTTTTTCATTGTAGAATATGGTATAAATATGATCTTTTAGCAAGATAATTACCACATAATATCCTAAATTATGGAAGAGGAAACAAATCTTGAAGGGTTCAAAGTTTCAAAAAAAAAAAATATCCAAAAGAAATTAGCAGTTAGGAATCAAGTAGTGATATTAAAAAATATGTTTGGCAGTATCCCCATTGATGGCCTTTTAGATTAGGAGGAGTATACATTGGAGGTAAAATTCCTATAGACACTCTATAGTTTGGCGAGGAAACATGGGAGCAGGAGGTGGATTATGAGAACATACCTTTTTTTCTACAGAATATGCCATGAATATGGCCATTTAGCAAGAAAATGCCCACATAAGATACCAAAGCATGAAAGAGAGGAAACAAATATTTAAGGGTTCCAAGTTCCAAAAACAAAATATCCAAAAGAAATCTATAGTGAGGAATCAAGTAGTGATGTCAAACAAAATTTTTGGCAATCTCCTCATTCATGACCTTTCAAATGATGAGGACAATACAATGGAGACAAAAGTCTTGAAGATACAATTCCATGGTGGGAGGAAGGAATATATGCCAAAAGAGATAAATAGCACCCATGACATCACCCTAGTTGTGTAGAGCAACAAACAAGAAGTAGTAAACTAGCCAACAAACTACCAACAAAAAAACAAGGGAAAAAATAAAAATAAGAGTAATAGTATATTAAAGGTAGACACAAAAAAAACCTAGAGCCTAGGAAAGACCTCACTGTATCTACCAACAATACCCTAGTGTTGTACGCACATACACCAGGATTAGATGTTATTCCAAAATTAGGAGGGGTGAGTTGGGAGACAAATAAGAAGATAAAAATGGACACTAATCAAAGGTATGCCATAAAACTAATCAACACCATGTGGAAAGATAAGGAGAAAAGCTAATAGCAAAAGGTAAGGTTAATGTAATTACTCACATATTTATCCCCCAATACTAATTAAGATCATTTCTTGGAGTGTTAGAGGATTCAAGGGGAGTCCTTCAAAACAAAATGAAACTAGAAGTGATATAGACAAATTAACCATAACTTGTCTTCCTTTAGGAGACAAAGGTGTTTGTGGAAGAGCTGGAGACAATTGTAAAGAAAGTGTGGTATGTTGGAAGAATGGAATCCCTCAGCTGCCAAGGGGCATCAGGAGGTACTACATATCTTTGGGACCCTAAAGAGGTAGTTATCCACCAAATGGTAAGTAGTTGGGTTCTCTTGGTAGTAGTAGCTCAAAGTAGGTAATCGGACCAAGTTATGCTATGCATGAATGTTTATGCACCTACTAACCTAGAGGAGAAATATAAATAGTGGAAGAACACAAGCTACACTATTACCCAATTCCCTCAAGAATGGGCCCTAATAGGAGGATATTTCAATACCATGTTGTCATTGGAAGAGAAGTTGGGAGGAAATTGTAGCTTAGATGAGAGCATAGACCTCATGAAATAATACATCAAAAACATCCATCTTATGGATGTTAGGCCAAACAATGGTTTGATGAATTAGTCTAATAATAGGTAAGGCTCTACCTACATTTTGGAAATATTAGACAAATTCTAGATTTCAAATAATTAATTAATTCATGGACATAGTCCTAGTGTGAATATCCTAAACAATGTAGGTTTATATCATTGGCCAATTATGATAGAACTATAGAAATCCAAGGTCAAAAACTTACCATTTAGATTCCAATTGATGTGGTTTAGAGATAACTCTTTTAGTCCTAGAGTGCAATGATGGTGGAAGGAAGGCAAACCTTGGCATGGAACCAAGATGTATTGCTTTGTGAGGAGGATTCAATACATCATATCCACAATGACTAGATTTGAATGAACATATTGATGGTAGATTTTTAAGCCTTAATACTACTATAAATATCATAGGATCGAATATAATATAACCACAATATAATAAGGTCAAGATAATAATCTAAGTAGAATATTATGAACAAATTAATATGTAAATCATGGTTAATAATATATCAAATAATATTCAATAATAAACAACAACATGAATGTAAATAGCCTAAATCATACATGTACTAAGAATGTAGAACAACTTACAATATTAATTGCTCAAAATGTATGCAATATTTAGTAATCCTTTCCCTCTTACAAATATGATAAGAACTTGCTCTACTTTGTGATATATCTTGATATGATCTGATTCATATATGGAATACTATACAGCCATAGTAATGTGACTCTTTGACTATTCCTTTTCATATTCCAAGTCTCATGAATCTTGGCTTATCTACTTGACACTTGGATACTTTATGAACATTTGACTCTATATTGTATGCACACCTATACATGACTCTTGCACTTCCATAACTTGCAAACTCTAACCTACTATTTGAATGAGAAAATTGATGGTAACTTTTCCAGCCTTAATACTACTATAAATATCATAGGATCAAATATAATATAGCCATAATATAATAAGGTCAAGATAATAATATGAGTAGAACATTATGAACAAATTAATAGTTAAATCGAGGTTAATAATATATCAAATAACATTCAATAATAAACAACAACATGAATGTAAATAGCTTGAATCATACATGTACTAAGCATGTCAAACAACTTACAATATTAATTGCTCAAAATGTATGCAATATTTATTACTCCTTTTCCTCTTACAAATATGATAAGAACTTGTTATACTCTATAATGTGATATATCTTGATATATTTTGATTCTTCTATGGAATACTATATAGCCATAGTAGTGTGAATCTTTGGATACTTGATTATTCCTTTCCATATGCCAAGTCTCATTAATCTTGGCTTATCTACTTGACACTTGCATGCTTGATGAACACTTAACTCTATATTGTATGCACACCTATACATGACTCTTGCACTTCAATAACTTGCACACTCTAACCTAAGACACTTGTGCACATATTTACGTTATGTATTTGTATTCTTACATATAAGACACTTATGCATGTAGACTCAACTTACATTTGCATAGTCACTCACTTGAAACTTGTGTATTTCCTACACATGCACACGTACATAAAAGGGAAATATAACTCACACTCTAAACTATGACTAAACCTTAATCTATTATTTACAATATGTACCATGAAGGTACCAAGGGGGTACATTAGCATGTACCAAATAATGTAGTATACTCTAAAAAATATTCACATGGATGGCCTCATTAAGGGTTTAAGTATGGTAGAGATAAAACTTAAATCCCATTTAGAGAAAATGGAAAAAAGTGAAGAGTTATTATGGAAGTAAAAATCTAGAATCCAAAGGCTCTAGGAAGGGATCGAAAAACAAGATTCTTCCAAAAATTTCTTCCAACCCATATTTCACACAACTTCATACCCTCCTTAAAAATAGCAGTAGGAGATACTATCCACATATGGGAAGGTATGAGGTATATTGCAATAAACTATTTTGTGAGTTTTTTCATAGTAGAACCATTGGATATGGAATCCCAACAAGAAGTGTTATAGGAGACATCTACACTAATAACAAAGGATGATAATTTATTTTTGACCACACTAGTAACTACCAATTTTTGTATTTTTAAAACCATATGTTGTAACTACCAAAGAGTTACAAAATATGGTTTTCAAAATACAAAAATATAGGACTCCTAGGCTAGATGGATTCCCCATTGAATTCTACCAATAATTTTGGGATGTCGTACATGAGGACCTTTTGGATATGGCTGAGGAAGCTAGGAAAGCTAAATATGATTTAAAGGAAATCAAAAAATCATATATTAATTTGATCCCAAAGGCACAAGATGCAAAGTACATTACTGAATTTAGACCAATAGCTTTATGTAATGTCTTGCTAAATAATAATCACCAAGGTAATGGCAGAGAGACTCAAATTGCTTTTGCATAAGATTATCTCACTATATTAAGGTGATTTTGTGGAAGGTAGATAGATAGTGGATGACATATTTTTTGCTCAAGTGGATACTCACACCATGTAATCATAGAAATTCCCATCCATGTTCATCAAATTACACTTATCCAAAGCATATGATTGGGTGGACTGCCCTTTCCTCCTCAAAGTAATGGATTAATTTGGCTTCTCACATGAATAGATATATTGGATCAAGGGATGGATTTCATTAGTGTTCTATTCAATTTTTATCAACAACTACCCTTCACAATTATTAACCACATCCAAATGTATTAGGAAAGAAGACCCCTTTTTCCCATAGTTTTTCATCATTCTAGCTAAATTCCTGGGAGGAACAATGGACAAATGTAGGTAAAAATTAACATTAAAATGAATTACTATTGCAAATGGAGCCAAAACAATCACTCATATCTAGTTTTTTGATGATTTTACTCTATTAGGGAAATCAATGGTGAAGGAAGCCTCAAGAATCAAACATATTATAAGTTGTTTTTCAAGAGCCACATGGTAACTGATCAATGAGGAAAAGTCCAAAGTCATTTTCTTCCATTTCTCATCCAGAGAATAAATCATGGTTCTTGACAAACTAAGATACCAAAATATATCCCTTCCCATCACCTAATTAAGTGTTCCTCTTAAAATAGGGAGACAAAAGAAGAACAATTGAGTTTGGCTAGTGGATAAAGTAAAAAAAAAAAAAAAAAATTGGACTAATAGATGACTATCATAAGGGGTAATAATAACCTTGATTAAATTAGTTCCTCAACCTATACCTATTTATGTCTCCATAGTTATGGACATTCCCAAGGCAATACTGAGAGAGTTGGATCAAGTAAATCTTCAATTCCTCTAGAGAGACACTAAGAAGAAAATGAAATGGGCACTGGTGCATTGTAAAACTTTATGCCTTCATAAAAATAAAGGGGGACTAGGATTTAAATAAATTTTCAATAATATAAAGGTAATAGTAGTTATGTTGTATTGGAGGATGTTGAAAAATACCAATGCAATATGGACCTAAACTTTTAGAGCTAAATATATAGAAAATAAAATATTAGTAGCCATTATTTGACACCAACTACTTAGTATAGGATCCTCCATATTGGTAGGTTTTTAGGATGAGAGAGGAGTTGATAAATAAGGAACTCTTTTTGTTAATTTAGAATGGTAAACATATAAATTTTTTAATAGACTCTTATGATGGTAACCAAACTTTGGTGTATTAGTTTTTAGAGTGGATGTCTTTTATGGAACAACTACATAGAGCAAATTGGATAAAAGTTGTAAAATATTGTATGTACTAGACTAGAAATTTTGAAGTTGGAATAAATTGGGTTCCCATATCCAAATGACCAATTCAAATCCTAGAGAGGTGGAATATTGATATCCAAAAAACTCTACAAATGGGATCACTTTCTTAGTCTCAAGTGGAGAATTATGTTGGATAGGACAACACAAGTCAGGGGGAGTATGTGGTAGCAAGTGGATATGTAGTTCTATGCCAAAGTAATCCTAACCTACTTTGAGACTTGTTCAAACAAATATGAGAACAAAATTTATGGCTTAAGGCGATATTATTCATTTGACTTCTTCTATATAAAAGGGTACTAATAGGGGAACAATTTATGAAAAGAGGATACCATTGTATTTTTAGGTGTGAGATGTGTAGGGAGAACCTTGAAACACTCTACTACTTATTTATTGAATGCAATATAGCCTTAAAGTTGTAGAAGATAATGGTTGTCTTACTTGGTATTAAATGGTCTAGCTTTACCACCCTAGAGCATATGTAGAGGGAATGGACTACACAAGATGGAGTAGACCATTATGTTAGGTAGATAGTATGTGTAGGAACTACTCTCCTACTTTGGAACATTTGGAAGGAAAGTAAAAATCACATCTTCAAAAAAGAATATAAGAAAATCCACTATATTTTTCAAAAGACCACAACTAGCATAGTAGAGACAATCCAACATACACTGAAGTATCCCTAGGAATCATACCAACATATAGAACATATCATGAGTAAATTAAAAATATTCCTAAGGATATTAATAAAAAATGACAACCATAAGGTACTCAAAAGTAGTCATAAAAGGTAAATGGTAGCCTCCCTTAGAGGATTGATAAAAATTTAACATAGATGGAGTATCATGGGGGAATCTAGGAAGAGCTAATGTGGGAGAGATAAGAAGACAATCAAATGGGACCCCGATTTTCACCTTTGTAGAGAATCTTGGCATTATTTCCAACAACCTAGAAGAGGGTTCTAGAATCCTTATAAGGATCTAGGAGGTTTTCTAGGTAAACTAGAAGAAGGTCCAAATAGAATCCAAATCACAAGTCATGATCAACCATCTAAATAATCCAAGGGAGAATAGAAAGCATGACTAGAGACTAAGGATAATTATAGAGAATAGTTAGATATTACAGAAAATATTTCTATCTATGGAATATAACCACATTTCAAAGAAAAAAATAGATTTGTAGATGTGATGGTCAAATGGGCTCTAGACAAAGGCAATATCTTTCATGACCCTCCCATGGCTACATTTATATGCTTAGTAGGTTTCATGATTTTCTAGTGCTTCTCCTGATGAGATGATGGACTATCTATTTGTTTAGCATGTAAATATATATTTTGGTTGAATTATGTGATGAATTGATTGATCATATTTTCATGTTTAAGTTCTTGCAAGCCTAGTTTTCATGAAAGAATAAGATACCACTAATGGAACATCACTTTTGTAGGAAAGAGTTGCTATTGGTGTACCCAAAAAGAGAATGTCCAAGGGAAATTATGTGATGGGTTATTTGATGAAGTAATTAGAAGCAACACGAATAAGTGCTTCTTTCATGGATTTGCATAACATGACTTGCATAAAATAAACCATTTATGTTGATCTTTAGCCAAAGAAAATGATTATCTCTAAAATATTGCTTTGGTTGAAATTGATAAGTGACTTTGGAATTTTTATTTTCTGAATGATCATTCTAGGGAAACGAAGCAAGTGTATTTAGGGAAAAATACATTTCTAAAGTAGAGTTAGGGAAAGGAAGTTTTTTTTTTTAGAGAAAAAGATAATTATGATTAATTATAATTTTCCTTGTTCCATGAAATAAAAAGGGTGCTTTTCTCCTCATGGTATTATATTTTGATTGTTTTCTCATGACTATTTTGTTGTCAAATTTATGGCATAAAATTAGCTATGTTGAAGTGAAATTCAGTTTGGTTATTGGGTGTGCAATCATGAGAAGTGTGAGTTGTTTTTACTTTCCACTTTTATTTTAATGTAATTTGGTTAATGGTATTGGCGATCGATGGAAGATGAGGAACGTGCCGAGTAAGGAAAAATGATGCCTTTGAAATGGAAAGTGGTGGGGGAGAAGGATTTTGGATAGCAAAGAGGAAAAATGAAGTGTTGTGGGGGAATAATTTTTATTTCTATGTTTTTTGGATGAAAGAGAGGAGAGACGATTTGGCAGTGAAGGAACCCTGACGTCGAACAATGAGCTTCAGTTAGGTTTTCTTGAAGAGAAATTGGATGGTATATATTTTTTATGTAAAGCTATTTAAAGGACTTGTTATCGGATCATGTAAACTAGGAAATATAGTAATTGATAAATCTATTTCTTTCTCTTTATTCCATGGTTGCCATGCTGCTCTGTAATTTTTTTTCGAAGTCATGGATTCTAGTTTTGATATATTATGCTTGTGGGACCATTTTAATTATGTTAAGTAAGCTGGTTGTGAGATGGAAATTTTTCCCCATACAGGCATGTTGCTTCAGCATGTAATCTAGACTAGAAACAAATGGATGTCTTGTAAAAACTCCTTTGCAGTGTTTTAAAAACTTTTAATTTCTGATTTTCCAAACTTGTCATATTTAAGATACACTTGAGTTAATGATAGGAGGTAAAGGACTACATCTGGATAGGAAAGAAATGGTAGTGTAGTTGGGCGTTGGTTGATTTCAAGGAATGTTCTTATTTGTGAATGATGTCTGGTCTTTGGAATGAAATGGAGATTTGGCTTGTGTCTTCTTGTATGCTGATGTTTATGAAAATAATCCCTTGTTACTCGGAGGGTTGTGTAGGAAATATATGAGGTAAATGGATGATGGATGAATGATTTTGTGTATTCTATTTAATTTTGAATTGGAATTGAAAGCACCTGAAAAAAAAGTTGTTTTAAAAAAATTGCATGCTCTTATTTTGTGAGATGAATGGGATAATATGATTTCTTGTGTGCTTGTTAAATGAATGCTTCAATAGGAAGGAGTATGGTATGTTGTCGTCATATATGTTTCATGCACAATTTATAAGTATATGAGATTGTAAAGTAAACTTGAGTTCAAGGAGTCATATCTGATCCCGAGTAATGGACATTTCCTTTTTGGTGACAGAGGATATCTCCACTTTGGCATTCTAAAGCTCAGTTAGCTACTGTGAATAGTAGAAGTGGATAGTTTACTAGATCATGAGTTGAACTTTTGTTGATATTGCGAAAGAGAAATCATTTCTAGCAAATAAAGGGAGTTTTACTTCCCATGAAGTAATTTCCACCAGATAGCTCACTTGGTACATGGTCGTTTACCTTGAAAAACAAACTGTGCTGATGTGTATGAATTAATTAAAGCTTGTAACCAATGTTTATGTGTATCACCTATTGTAAACTCCAATACAAAGGTTATTTAAATTATTTCTAGATGTAACGTATTGAGGATATTTTTATGATGTATATGGAAGTGTTGTTTCATATTGTCGGAGCTCTTTACATTCTTTGTTTTGCATTCTAATGGAAAACTAAATGGGAATTAATTAGAGAATGTGTTGCTCAATATTCTATGAAATTTATCCTTGTAGAGTTGTTACTGTATATTTTGTTTATTTTTTATTTTTTAAATAAAGAGACTTTAATAAACAGACGTGAGTGTGTTCAACATGGAAGGCGTTCAAATTCATGCTTACCTCTTAGGACGTGTGAGTGTGTAATCGAGTGAACGTCTCATTTTACTCAGTGATTTTTCTCATTTCCTCAAATATTGATGATAAGTTTACGTATTAGTCAAGTATTTTGGGCTATGCAACCAAACTTAAGATAGTGTTTGCATTGATGAGAAATCACCTTGATTTTGCGATAAGAGCATAGGTTACCCTTAAGAGTTGTGCGCTCGAACGACTGCATTGAGCTCAAACAACTGAGCCATGCAGGTTCAAATGAATTGTTTGAAGTTAGAAAATTTTTATCTTTAGTATAAATTCTTCTTAAAGTTGTGAGGATGTCTCACATAAATGGAAATAGCTTGAGTCTTTAAAGATCTCAGGACCTTTGAAAGAAATAAGTGTATCTTGGCTAATGTTCCTTTTGGACTAAAATAGGGATGGATGGATGCTAGCGAGTAGACTGAGCCCTTGACTAGAAAAGGGATACTCTACCAATGCATGCATAGTGAAACTTCAAAAGACTGACCTTTGATGTAGTAGGGATTTGCACAGTCCTTATCAATGGATGGAGAAGGGAGTAACCTACACTAAGAAAATTATGTAGTGTAAGGAGATAGATGATCCTTTCAAATTATGGTAAAAGGAAAATCCTACATTTAAAGACTTTAGAAGAGATCTGGTTTTACTAGAAGCACCATTTCAAAGGAAAAATAGTGGAGGGTGGTTTAAGGAAAAACCCCTTAATTTAAGTATAGATGTGGTTGAGGGTTCATTGAGTAGTGGGAATCTATGAGGGTTATTAAAGAGTAAATGACTCAAAGCTATTGGAAAAAAAAATACCGAGTGTGTTATTTTGGATTGTTACATTTGGTATAAGAGCATGGTTCAAAATGGAAATCGTCTCATTATACAAAATTATCTAGGAATGTTTTGTAGCAGGCTTACCTAGTGAGGAGCCTACATTATTTGTTTTTTTTCTATAAGAAATGAAAAAATTCAACTGTTTAACCTAAAATATAGTTGATAGGTGAATATTACCAAAGAGGAATTAGAAATTGACTTCTAATTCTTTTGTGTGTGGTCAGGGAACAATGCCACCAAAAATAAGAAGAGGAAGTGATGCCCCATCAACAAGGGTAACTCGAGGAACCAATTTAGAGAATAGAAATCTCCAATGGAAGGGAGAATATTATTGAAATAGTAGCTCTACTTTGTGAGCAAGTAGAGACCCAAAAATAGTTTTTGGAGGTTGTTTCGAGTCGATAAATGTAGTCTGGTAACCCAATAAGGGAAAAAGTAGATGAACCTCTTGCAGAGGTACAAATGGCAAGAGTTTGACTAGAGGCCGAGCTAGGCAAGGAGATGAAATGTCTAAAGTATTCCAAGTTTAATGGAGAAGAATATGGGGATAAATTTGAGGCTTGGTTGAAGGAGATAGAGATATATTACATTATAAAGAAATTTTTTTCAGGCACTCGAATATCTTATGCTACTCTACATTTGCAAGGAGATGGTTTAGCCAGGTAGAAAACCCTTAGTAAGGAATGAATTTAGTGGCTAAAATTGATTTGAAATGGGAAGAGTTTATTAAAGCCTTCAAAGAAATATTTCTTACAAAATAATTCTATTCCCAGAAATATGATTAATTCTCCAAACTTTGTCATGAGATTAGAACAATGGAAAAATATTATCAAAAGTTTATTAAGTTGGTGAAACATGTACCTGCTTACACTGATAAGATGAAGATCCACAAGTTTATACTTGGAGTAGATTTGAGGATAGGACATGAAGTGGACATGCGAGAACCTAGAACTTTACAAAAAGCCTATGAGTTGACAAGAAAAGCTAAAATGTACCTTAAACCCTACTTTTATTATGAGGGATTGGATGAGCAAGGTAAGGAGACATTAAGGAAAAGAAATAGTTCAGGATTCATTAAGTGGGAATGTGAGAGAGCTAATAAGAGATTTATTAAACAATATGGAAAGGAATACAATAAGCAAGGTAATTTCAAAATAAGGTTTCGGGGAAGGAAGTGAAAACATGATAATCATGGTAACAATGACAATAGAACACCATGGGGATAGATTAACCTACCCAAGAAAGAAGGAATAGTAGGAGAGCTGAAATGAAAAGAACATCCAGGACCAAAGGAAGGATGCTTCCATTTTAAGAGATCTCATTATGCCACCAATTTCCCACAAAGAGCAGGGATAAGTTTGAAAGAAAATGAACTAATGAAAAAATATTATGTATCTAAGGAACCAATACACAAGATATATGTAGCTACAGGAAACTAGATCTGGATGGAAAAGCTACTCCCTTGGTAATTAAGGTAAATTTTATGGTAGAATTGTTAGAATATTATTTGATAGTGGTGCTACATATAGTTTTATTTCTATTAGTTTAATTAAAAACATTTCTGGAAGGCAAAATTTTTGAACACATGGGTGGAAGGTTGAGCATGAATCAAGACAAACCTACTTCATAAATTAGTGCTATCTTATGATAGAAATCACTTTACCTATTGGAACTACCATAGGGTGTCCAAATTTTTCACCATTGCATCCCTTTGACATAGTGATAGGGATGGATTGGTTGCAATCACATAAAGCAATGATTAATTTCCAAGACCGTTGGATTATTATATGGAGGATGACGAGTTGGTTTGAAGAGTGAATAGTTTGCAAGGGGCTTTCCAACCCCAAATTATCTCATATTTATAACTTAATAAAGCCATCCAAAAAGAAGAGAAAAAGGATGAAGTGTTTGGGAGACACCTTATTCTACAATAATTTAAAGATGTATTTTTGGAATATTTACCTGTGTAGACACCAAAACATCACCAATCTGATTATGTGACAACAAGCATCGATCACATTGACACAAAAAACCCCTAGGGCAGCCCCCAGAGCTTAAAAAGTGGTCCTAACCACTTCCAAAAGTAGTTTTGGAGGTCAGAGGTCAATTTGGCACCTTTTTGGCACCTTGCTCTCTGCTCGTCCCACCCCGAAATAAATACAAATTGGCATTCGTCCCACCCAAGGACGAATATCAGCATTCGCCCCAGGGTGAGGTGAATAGCAATTTTGACTGGAAAAAAGTCAAACCTCGACAAGTCCACTAGTTAACTGAAGCTTCAGGCCATGCAATTGCGAGGAATAGCTTTATATCAAGGAGAGAGACTTATGTCATGCATGTATTTATTTTAGAGACCTCATGCAAGGAGACTCTAAATTAGGGAATTATCTTTTCTCTCAAAATAGGATAAACAACTCAAGTGGCACCCTCACATGTGCAATTCAAACAAAGAGACCCTAGGTCTATAAATTGGTGAGTCTTTCTCACCCCAAAAAGATACAGAGAGGAGCTTTTGTAGCAAAGAAGTGCTGCTAAAATATATCCTCACACTTTGTTTGTGCTTTCACATCCTTGATCTCTCTTTTGGAGGGAGGTTATTGGGTGATCATTGCAGGCGCATTCTAAGACCCAAACCCAAACATTTTGCCACAATATTCCACAAAATTTGTTGAAAACACCCCATAAGAAGTTTTGGACCCATCCCAAGTGGATTTGTGCCGAAAAAAAATCCCAAACGGTGGGTGTCCTGCCCCTGAGCATCCCCCAAACTGTCGTAGCCCTAATCGCCCCACCCCGGAGTGAATAGAAATATATGATAGATTTCTCTGATTTTTCTTTTGCATATTATTCTAGGTTATTTAAATAGGCTGCAGTTTAAATTTCACTTCATTCTAAGCATTTTTGACCAGGTTTTTATCATTTCCTGCATTTACTAACTTGCAGATGGCACCAGCAGAATCTGGGTGATAGATGAAAAATTGGAGAAATCTAACCTTCTGAGTCTTCCCAAAAAACCCCCAATTAGTTAACCCCAACTTTGCAGGTCATTTGGAGCTTTTTGGATAGGACACTGAAGAGGGTGCTTTCTGACAAGTTATTGCAGGTCTATTCATCCCACCCCAGAGCGAATACAAATATGTGAGGAATTTATAGAATATTATTTTTACAGTGGCCTCCTGGTAACATATTCATGCTTTTGTTAAATTTTTAGGTCGATATGAGGTAATTTGGTTATCGTTTTAATATTTTCATGCATACACTAACAATAGGCCTTGGGAAATACATGTTTTATTTTGTCTGCAGGTGCTACTGATCTTTTATGTTTCCTTGAATGCAGTTTTCTAACATCAAAGGAGCAGCAAGGAGTCAAAATTCATATACACAAGCGGCGGAGACATTTTGGTCTACCCATCTTACATGTGGGCACGCGAAAGAAGGATTGCTATCCATGGATGTGATCAAAAACATATTTAATGCTCCTATCCCCTAAAAATGAAGGAGACGTATTGTAACATGACTTTGAAATCATACAAATAAAGAGGAATCTATTCCATATTGCTTTTATCTTGTGTCGATTTTCTCATGTTCTTTCCTTTTATGCATGTTTCAATACATAGGCTTTTGGCATTAAGTTTGGTTTTAGATGCATTGTACTTGGAATTTTCCTTTTTGTTTTCGTATCCTCATGTTTTCAGTGGTGATAATGGTGGGAACTCTATCCCTTGATTTTTAAGGTTAAAATTTTGATTAAAGATGCTTATTTTTTCTTATAGGTACAAAGTTTTCAAACCCTGGACTGCTGTTCATTTCAGTCTATGACGAGTGCAGAGCTAGAATTCGTCTCATCCAGGGATGGATAGGAATTCATCCTACCCTATAATGAATACAGATCTGTTATTCATCTCACCCCAGGATGAATAGATCCTTGTGCAATTTTAGGGTAGAAATTCAGAGACATCTGATTTGGGCAGAGAAGAGGTAGGGGTCTTAAAATACCTTCTATCAATTTTTGCTTTATGTTCTCTGGTTATTTGCTTGCATAGGAGAGTTTGAATGCTTGTTTGCTTCACTTATGCAACTTAAAAAGAACCCCACATAGCACATGGCAAGTTAAAACAACAAGGAGTTGGTCGTAAAACCCCAACCCTTGAGCAAGACCAACGGTGGATTTTATCACCACCTTGGCTTGAGATACTGCATACATTACCTTGATCGCAATTGTTTCTAGACGTAAATCCTGAAGAAAGCTGAAAAAGTGTAGCTGGGGTGATTCCCAGCACATGAGGATAAGTATTCTATGGTAGGTGTCATAAACAAAGTGATTCCCCTTCTGTACCGCCTATGTTTCATGTACCATCTACTCTCACGTACCAATAGTTTCCCTCATGTAAGGGAGGGTATATAGAGAGGTTGGTATATCGGTCTGGAAATGGTATATCGAAGGGGAAAACATTTTTTGGGAGTCATAAGAGCCGTCATTTTGCATTTAAACGTTATTTCCACAAGCTTTCAAAACAAACATTAAAAACACATTGAACCAAGTTTAGGGCACACTTTTAATATTTAAACGAGATAATCATTGTTTTGTGTGTGTGATATTTCTTGTTTAGTGTAGCATAAGAAATCCTAAAAAAAAAGATAAAAATCTACACATCTTTAGGTAAGCATCACCATGGTGTACACCCGTATTCGAGCCCAATCATGGGCAAGTGCTATAGAAAGTGTACAAAGGGGGGCTAGTCGCCTCCGTTATAGTCCTGAGGACTTGGTCATCCTGCCTTGGCGGCCTGACACACAAGATAGTACACATCATGCCATTACAGAACAAGACTAAAGAGGCACCTCTTTGAGAGGCACCCCTAGTTAGCATAGGCCCTTTCAATAAGATAACCTACACGTAGCACTCAACATAGATAGGAGGCCTCCCTTAGACGCTCATTATGAATGACCTCGTGATGAAGTGCTAGAGCAACATAGGGTCCATCAAGATGGGCCACATGATTTTTTCATCCCTCCTCTATCCCGTATTGTTGTTAGAAACACTAGACCAAATCCAGAGTATCAGGCTCTCCAGACAGGGCAAGACAATTCGGCCCGCACCTTACATGCATATGAAATGGAGTACAAGGAAGACCACCATATTACTTAAGAGAAGTACACAACATGTAAGCGATGCACCTCCGCACTTGCTATGTATTAGGATCACCCATTGAGGCCACAACCTCAGGTTAATGCAGCTAACCTTGACAGAGGAAAGCAACTTATAGGGGTCTCGGATCACCACGACTGAGATAAACATGTATGAGAGGCATCTAGGCTTCCTAAACATGAGACGGTGGAACAAAGTGACTTGGAATTTTCCAGACATGCCGCCCACCAAGCGCAAATCACGTAGCTCAGGCAGGATCAACAACAATTAGAGCATCTGTACTGCCTTAGCAAAGAGCGCATTCTGCGTCAAACAGTCAAATTGCTGCATAACAATGTGCCTAAGAAGGTCCCAACCCCTCGCACACATAAAGTAGAAGGGTATGAGAGGCACAACCCCCTGGTACGAGATAGGTCTACGCGAACTTATCAAGTATTGCCTCCAAGACCTCCTAGACCTGAGCGGGAGGCCACTCCTAGAAATAATGATGGGCAACCTCTACAGGCACCCACCCATATGTATAGGTCTCATCCAGGAACTCCTCAAGAAGCCTCTTAGGAGTATGAAAAAGAAGAAGAGCGGGCTAAAATGCTCTACCAAGGCAGAGGGGGTGCTATCCAGCTACCCCTCCATAGGCCTCAAGTTCCCAGCAACCCACAACGGGAAAAAACTGAGGAAGAAATTAAATCCTCAGATGCATATAAAGCACTGTTAGAGTGCTTATCGTCTGTGGAGACCAAGACTTCTGGGCCTAAAAGCCCACTTTACGCCAACTTCGTAGTCATCCCGTGCATCTGTCAGTGCCGACACCTCCATACCCTGAACACTTTAAACTGCCCCAGTTGGCACTCTTTATAGGGGAGGAGGATGCCCAAGAGCACGTGACTAGATTCTTGAGCAAGTGCTTTGGAATTCAGGATAATGATGCTTTGTTACTAAGAACATTTATAACCACATTCGTAGGCCCTACCTCGGATTGGTTCAATCAATTACCAAAACATAGCGTCAATAACTTGGATCAGCTAGTGGACGCATTCCTCGAATGATTCACCTTCAAAACCAAGAAAAAGGCATCATTAAGTGACCTAGCTAGCCTCAGGTAGTATGAGGAAGAAACCATGGTGGAATACGGGAACCTATGGAGGACGTTGCTTTCAAAGATGCCTTACCTCCATCCCATGTCAGACTTGACCCAAATGTTCTCAAAAAGCTATTTGAGATTGATCTCCATGCTATTGCAGCTGCAGTAATATGCGAGTTTAGAGGAAGCTCTGGCACAAGCCAGAATCATTAAGGAGATCAAGATACAGGATGGCGAGATCGCCAAACCTAAGAAGAAAGAATGGACCAAGAACAACAAAACAGGGACCATGCAACAGAAACCCGTTGCGGTCAATCAGGTTGCTATAAACATCCCTAAGCCTGCACAAGCAACACAGCCTCAAAAGTCTAACTATCAGGCGGTGCCTCCTAACAACTATGATAGAGAAAACCAGAGGCAGGAAAAAAATTAGCAGCGTCACCCTAGGCGACAATTTACTCCTTACACAAAGTCCAGGGACTCCCTGTTTGACCGCTTGTCAACGACGAACTTGATCAACCTGCCAGAGATTTAAACTATAGATCCCAATGCACCGAAGCCTAAGGGGTACTAGGAGGACTTGTATTGTCAGTTCCACAGACGGAAGGGACATGATCTCAATGCATTTTGGAAGTTCAAAGGTTTGGTACAAGACATAATTGACAATAAGACGTTGGCGGTGGACAACCTCGTAGCGCCAAACAATCAACAAATGGGAGTCTTCAGAGACCCCTTGCCTGCCCATGAGGCATAGGAAAAACCCCTTCAAGTCAATGATGTGCAACATAATTTCCCCATGTAGGGGTATGTAGGGATGATAAGCATCGTGACTAGGAATAGGAGGTATCCAGGAGCTACTCCTACAGCAGCCACAAGAGAAGTTCCATTGACGTCACAACCTCAACAACACCCTACGCAACCTCCCCCGCCTAGACCAGTGGCTACGATTTGGACTAGACTTACCCAAAGTCTAAGGACCACGTTGGCTAGGCTCTCCATATACGAGCTCATTCAAAAATCAGAGCCCCATCGAGAGGCTCTAATGGAGATATTAAAAACCATCGAGCTGCAGCCCCACGAAGCGAACTCTTTCAACAACTTTGTGGGACATGTAAAACAATGTACAGAACCAGTCATCACCTTTAGAGAAGATGAATTGAAATCAGTGACTGGTGATGTGGTGGATCCACCCCTACACATTATTGCGTGGGTCAACGGGATTCCATATAAGAGGGTGTTGGTGCACACTGGCTCATCCAGTAACATCATTACAACAGTAGCACTGAAACATTTGAAGTTGCCAGCATCTCACATCGTGGCCTCCACATACACACTGTGAGCATTCAATGATGTAATATGCTCGACGATTGCCACAATTATACTACCCATCCAAGTGGGAAAAAAAACTATTCATACATTATGCCACATCTTGGAAGGAGAGATGGCTTATAATATCTTACTGGGCCGGCCTTGGATTAGGGACATGAAGTGTGTCCCTTCAATAGCTCATCAGTGCCTAAAGTATACATTTGAAGGACAGGTGCATGTAGTCCCGACAGACTTAGAGCCCTTCAAGTACTGCAATACGATGTAATTCATGCCGTAATCGACCCTTCCATCAACACATTTGGATTTTCAGTTGAATCCATCTAAACAGGGTCCAATTTTGTAGGCATATCCATTGACCAATCCATCAAGTCCCCAGCCGGGTCCATCTTCCTTAGCTAGTCCTTCAACAACGACGCCACCTACGGTGGCCACATCAAAGGACAAGGGAAAGAAACCCCTAGAAGAGGAACCACCCTCAGTATCAACCATATCGATAGAAGATATGCCTAGTAGAATGGAAGTCGAGATGCCTAGTTCACCCCACATGGAGTGGACTCCGGAAGGACTCCCATTCGCTCCCCCTCAACAACCAAAAATCACCATTGAGATGGCCAACATGGGCCTGGGGGAGTATATAGTGTGAAACATTGTTGCAACGCCTACACTTGAGTCCATGCAGGACATGGGGAGGCCTCGACTTCCCATCGGATCTGTGGTTCCTCTAGGCTACCCACCCAATCAGACAAACTTTGTTTATGGGGGCCTGGATAATGGTGTTGAAACTTGTATGCAAGAAGACAAAGATGAAGATCCCTTTGCAGAAGATGTCAACTATTTGTCCAACCTAGACTTCGCATTGAGATATCTTGGCCAATGCAATTGGCATGGATATGGGTTGGGTAGGTATGAGCAAGGAGTGTGTGTTCTTTGCCAACCGAGATATCAAATGTCGTATGACAATTCAGTAGGGTTCAACCACCCCTTGCACCTAGACATATTGGTGGAGAACATGCAAGGCCTAGGGATAGGCAACAAGGATGGGTTGGCATTATATGCATATGCCAATCCTAACACAACATATACATTGGAAGATTATCTCCCATTGCTAACAACCAACCTTGTTGACCATAAAAACCCTTTCCCTTTGGTAAAAAATGGAGACAATTCAAGGACTCACCCACAAGAGGGATATGGACACAACCAATAAGGGTCTTCAGAGGATGAGTCGGAGTACAAGGTAGCACCTTGGGATCCTTTCGAGTCTGATAGCAATCATTCACAAGGATATCCCATGGATGATGATCAGGAGAGCTTCCTGACGATGTTCCCTCTGGATGCTCCAATTGAGCATATGCCACCTCCAAAGAATCAGGTCCCCCTGTAGAGAGCGAAACAACCCCGATGGGACCACATTAATTTGCTCAAGCAAGATGAGCCTCATATGTTGCAAATAGCTATTAGAGCCAACGAAATCCTTTGGATCTTTGACAGTGATTATGAAGATGAAACTTAGATGGCTTATCTCAATCATATGCGACAACAGTAATATCCCTTGGATATATATGACATGTTTGAATAGTTACACATAGGGCCAAGGCATAGGTGGCACCTCAACCAGGTGTAGTTATAGCAATTACTACACCCGCAACTCTAGGTACATAGAGAGCATCTTCCACCTGGAGACCCTATAAAACCATCAGTGCCTAGGGCGGACCCTATCTTCGTATCCATGCACAGAGTCGATCCATTTGTGCTAGTACCCACAGAGCTAGATCTGGAGCACAAAGATCATCTAGGATGTTTGAGCAGTCACACCCACGGTAATGGAGACCCCAATCATTACATCAACATGACCTCCATTGATTTAACTGCCCCCATCCATGATCCAGCTGACTCGACACGGTTATTGCATATAGACCTAGATGTTATAGACTGGGATCACGCCGACACACCGCCATCCCCATTAGAGTACTGGCCTTGTGGTGGGATGTTCCATTTCACCCCAGGATAGACTCAGGATGTCTTCCATGCTAAAGAGGAACCTGATGTTCCAAACAATGATCTAAATTTAACAAACGATATCCACTTGATTCCAACTCCACACCAGTTGGAGGACGGATCCCACATGTCGATCGAGGAGATGATTGACGTAGACATCGGCTTAGATCCAATGAATTTGCACATAATCAAGCTGGGGGTAAGTCTATCCCCCAAAGAGCAAGCTGACTAAATTGCCCTTCTCAAAGAGAAGAAGGAGGTTTTTGCATGGTCTTACAAAGACATGCTGGGGCTAGACCCATAGCTAGTCACGCATAATCTAATGCTTGATATGACAGTCAAGCCATTGAAGCAAAAACTACGTAAGATACACCCAATAGTGGCATTAATGGTCAAATATGAGCTACAAAATCTATTGGATGCATAGTTTGTCATCTGCATGGATTACCCGCCATGGTTGTCTAACATGGTTCCCATCAAAAATCCCGACGAGAGGATTTGCATATGCATCAATTTTTGAGATCTAAACAAATCGAGTCCTAAGGATGATTTTCCCTTGCCAAGCATCGACGCATTGGTAGAAACTACAGCAGGCTATGAAATGCTCTCCCTCATGGATGGTTTCTTGGGATACAATCAAATTTGTATCAATCCTGAGGACCAACTAAAAATGGCGTTCGCAATGCCTTGGGGGACATTTTTTTATAAGGTCATGCCTTTTGGCCTTAAAAATGCTGGTGCCACCTACCAACATGCCATGACATACATCTTCCATGATTACATGCACAAAAATTTGGAAGATTACATGGATGATTTGTTGGCCAAATCTCTTTTGCGCCCAAATCATCTCGATGACTTAAGCAAGATCCTCGATCGCCTCATAGAACATAAAGTCAGACTAAACCCCAAGAAGTGCGTATTTGGCATCACCTATGGAAAGCTCTTGGGTTACATAGTCTCCAAATGAGGAATCGAGGTAGATCCACACAAATTCAAGGAAATCCTTGAAATGCTTCCCCCAACTACCATTAAGCAACTCAGAAGTCTGTAGGGAAAGGTCACATCGATCAAGCGCTTCATAGCGTAGCTATCCGACAAGCGCCGACCCATGAATAAATTATTGCATAAGGGGGTCACATTTCATTGGGATGACGAGTGCCAGTCAGCCTTTGATGACATTAAACAATACTTGGCTTCGTCGCCAGTATTGGCACCACATAGACCAGGAGTGTTGTTCTATTTATACATCTTAGCTACTGAGGTGGCACTGGGCGCCATGCTATCCCAAAAAAATGAACTATACAAAGAACAGGCTACTTACTATCTTAGCCACACCCTAGTCAGTTATGAACTTAACTATGCATATGTTAAGAAGTTCTGCTTGGCAGTGGTGTTTGCTACCAAAAAGCTATGCCACTACATGCTCAACAACATGACGTATGTTGTGTCTAAGGAGAATCCATTGCGTTACATGATGAGTCGTACTTATCATAGTAGCCGCATAGTGAAATGGATCATGTTGTTGATAGAGTTTGACATAGAATTCATTGGATAGAAATCCATAAAAGGTCAAGTCATCGTTGATCAACTAGTAGAGGCTCCTCTTGAAGATGATCAGCCTCTGACCGTAGAACTACTTGATGATGGGGTCTTCCATGTTTTGGAATCACTAGATTTTTATGAGCCTGAGTCATAGGCTAACATGACCCTCTTCTTCGATGGTTCTAAATGTGAGCAAGGAGGTGGTGCGGGAATTGTATTCTTAACTCCACAAGGGGCTCCAATGCCTCTATCATTTAAATTAGACTTCCCATGCACCAACAACAATGCAGAATATGAAACCTTGCTCATGGGTCTTCAGAAAACAATCACCATGAACATTAAATGTTTAAACATCTTTGGTGATTCATTGTTAATTGTCAATCAAGTAAAGGGGATATTCCAATATAAATGCCTAGTTCTGCAGGCCTACAAAGCCCTTGTGGACAAATTCCTGGCACAAATTGAATGGTATGACATCGAGGCACTCCCTCGATCATCAAATCATTTTGTGGATACTATGGCCTCCTTGGGGTCACTAATCTCGCAAGACCCTTCCGGTGAGATAACAACCATTCAGGTCAAAACATATCGCAATCCGTGATGGAGCGTGCAAGCTCTGACCTAACGCCAGGAATCCACTTGATCTAGATAGAACCATCTCAGGATAAGTTCTCTTGAATCCATGATTGTCTGACTCGAGCCAACTGGGGGTCCTTGTTCTCCCTGACCCCTCTTAATAGCAACATAACACTATTTTTACAAGTTATTTCCCGCTCAACATTTTCTAGGGATGAACTTCAAGAGGGATTGGCAATTCATACCATCGAGGTTTTTGATTAGTAGGATTGGTACACACCCATAAGGGATTACCTCAAGCTAGGTAACCTCCCACTTGGATTGACACAAGCTGCAAAATGATCATTTAAACAGAAAGTGGCAAAACATGTCTTGTTAGGAGACATTTTGTATCTTCGGAGCTATGAAGGAATCCTCCTCCATTGCTTGGACTAGCAGGAGTCTGCTTGGGCGATCACCCAAGCACACGATGGTACATGTGGTGGCCACTTCAGCGGTATGGCCATCACAAAGCGCATTCTTCGCATGGGCTATTATTGGCCATCTTTAGAGCAAGATTTTTGCGCATATGTAAAGAAGTGTGTGAAGTGTCAACACCATGCTAATTTGAAACACGTACCTTCTCAGGCCTTGCAACCGATCCAATCGACTTGGCCTTTTTCACAGTGGGGCTTTGATCTAATCGAAAAGATCTCCCTTGCATCGTTCGGTCATCACACATTTATCATAACATCCACAAAGTACTTCACCAAGTGGGTGGAATCAATTTCGCTAACCTCTACGACTGGAACCCGCATTACGGAGTTTATTTTGCATAACATCATATGTCATTTTGGTATTCCATCCAATATTATTTCGGATAATGGGATGTCATTCAAGAATAAAGATGTGCATGCTTTGACCACAAAGTACAAAATTCAGCACAGTTTTTCAATACCCTATTATCCGTAGGCAAATGGTCAAGCAGAGGCATCAAACAAAATGTTAGTCACCATCCTCAAAAAGACTATCATAGACAGTCATAAGGATTGGCACATTCAGATATCGCTTTCCCTATGGGCTTATTGCACTAGCATTCGGATGCCCACTAGGGCAACTCCATTTTTGTTGGTGTATGGCTCCGAGGCAGTCATGCCTCTTGAGTTGGAAATCCCTTCATTGTGCATATCAATGCAAGAGTTCATCGATGATGACACTGCACGATAGACCCGGTTAGACCAACTGACGTTGCTCGATGAATGACATGTCAATGCTCTCGAGCATTCGCATATCTATCAAGAGCGACTTAAGAGAGCATACAACATGAAGGTCCACTTAAGGGACTTTTAGGTTGGTGAATTGGTCTTAAAAGAGAACCAAAATAATTCTAATTTGTTGTCCCGTCTGAGGGACAAGTTCGCAGAAAACTGGTTGGGTCCTTATGTCATTGATAGTAAAATAGGACCTGGAACATACCGATTCGCCTCTCTTGAAGGAATCAAGGAACTAGAACCCTTGAACATCATTCATTTGAGGCCATTCCACATCTAGAGAGCCATAGTCCAACCAAAAGCTCCAAGGATTCTCGCAATCGCTTGGTCAACCCCAAAATTCCCCAAAGGTATTTATAAACCGTTTGGTCAAGCCAAAAGCTCCAAGGATTTTCACAATCACTTGGTCAACCCCAAAATACCCCAAAGGTTTCCATAAACCCTTTGGTCAAGCCAAAAGCTCCAAGGATTCCCACAGTCGCTTGGTCAACCCCCAAATTCTCCAAAGGTATCCATAAACCCTTTGGTCAAATACCAAAAGCTCCAAGGGTTACTATAACCGCTTGGTCAAAACAAATATTCAAAACAAACCAAAACAATAAAATCATCAAAAAAAAAAAACAAATTGCATTTCAATTCCATGCATACTCATAAAAATCAAAATACGAAAATATAGATTGCATTAGGCATCACATCCATACATTGCATATTTGCTAGGTCATACAAGTCAAGAGCACCATAGACTGTCATTACTTGGAAATTCCATCATTTTCCACATCAAATCCATTTTATAAACGCCTACCTCCAGAATAACACCATTGTCATTTTTAGCTTAGTCAGTTGTCTCCTAATGTATATAGGGTTTTCGTTATTCAGCTGTCTTTAAATTTCTAGCCAAAAACTGTACAAAGTTAAATAGATTTTGCAAGGGAAAGTTTTACTTGGATCATGCCTCGTTATGTAACATCCTTACACACATTAAAACACATAAAATAATTCCTAAGTTGTGTGAACGCAAGAGAAACCTACAAAGCAGTCTAGGGTACTATAGGTGAAAGGTTAGTCTATTCATCCCCCTGTGCGAATGGTTTAAGAGTGCTGAGAATTGACAAAATGATGAGCTCTTCCCCATCAATTCCCCCTAATAAACAATGGTTTTCACCACTACCAAAAATCCCAATCACCATTGGTCCCCAAAGTTGTAAGGATTTGTACTACACGTCCCTGCCAAGGATGGGTAGTCATCCCCAAGGCCTCAAAGGATCGATGCCATTCAAAAAAAAAATTCCCACCAGCCATTATCACGACCCTCTCCAATCACCTTTGGTCTTAAAGTTTTAAGGATTCATACTACATGTCCCTGAACAGGATGGGTAGTCATCCCCAAGGCCTAAAATATCAATGCCCTTACTTCATAATCTCCATAATTCCATTTGGTTCCCAAAGTTGTAAGGATTTGTACTACACGTCCCTGCACAGGATGGGTAGTCATCCCCAAGGCCAACAGGATCAATGTCATTCACAAGCTCCACCTTACAAAGTTAAAAATCCAAAATCAAATAACAGTGGTTATCACCACTGTTCAAAATCCTTGCTCAAAAAGACAAACAAGAAGAAAAATAAACAGTGATTTTCATCATGATGTATACGAGCAAGTATCCTAAACCGTTGAGCAAATTAAAAGCCTAAAATTGAATCCCTAGAATTCTTAGCATTTGACAACCATCTAGGTGATCCTCATTATGGGTTTGGTGGACAACCTACCTGGCAATGGCGGTATCCTAATCGCATGACGATATGTCTATCACATTAGCTTTGTGTGTGCACAGACCAATGTTTGCATGTGGATGAGCTAGCTTATGGTACCTTAGATTTTCCTGTGGATTAATCTTACTAAATACAACAATGGAGTTAGTGGAGTTAATTAGGTGATCCTCAATACAGGTTTTGTTGATAGCCTATTTGGCACTGGAGGTATCCTGACAAATACCACATAAATGAACTCAATTGCACACATAGGGATGTGAAATAACTTGGTTAAACTCAAGTCAGAATTATACCTTGTTCAAAAGTTTTGTGAGATAAATGTACAGTTTTGGCTAGTTAAAATATCTAAATCTTAGAAAATCTTAACTACATTTTAAAACAACTGGTACATTTCATTCCATACATCACCATCAGAAAATATGCGAAATACAAAAACAAAGTTTTTTTTCATGCACAGTCATTCCACTAAGCCATCCCATAAGTACAGCAAGCCAGTAAATCTTATACAGTCTATGGTGCCATCGACAAGTTATCAACAACTCATTTCATTCATTCCATCAACATACATCATATAAATTAGGAACATCGCATTCATAAAACCACATGCGTACATCATCGTAAATCAATGTGCATAAACAAAAAAACAAACCACGAAAAGTGTATAAACAAAACAAAGAAAGTCATCTATATATATCATCAAAAATGCCCGTAGGCTACAATGAATCGGTCCTCTAACCCCACAACAAAATCCAAAAGCTCAAAAACCCCTAATCCTAGGGCATCGGCCACCATGATCATGCAGGATCGATGTGATGGGAACTACCCCCCGTGGTGTGGGTCCTATGGGACCCCTCAGGACGACTACTGCTTGCCCTCGCATCATGCCTACTACTACCTCCCTCATCCAATCAATGATGACGAGATGATGCTGATTGCTCAGTATCACTGCCCATCGTTCAACATGAAGAGCCACCTCTAGAGGGCACAGGTACCCACCCATCGAGGTGACTAATCTCTACCTCCAGCTCCAATCGATACCACACTAAGTCCATCTCTCACTGACGATACATAGCCAACGTATCGTTACACTATGCTAGCTACATCCGTAGGAGATCCCTCTCCCGCATAGCATCGGTATCCCCATCCTACCAGTGGTACGAAGCCCATGCATTCTCTTGCTCCACTAGCTACGTTCACAAGAGATACCTCTCCCGCAGTGCATCCCCGAGCTCCTCATCTCGCCTCCGAAGTAACCCCACCAATCGTGCACTCTCTACGTGCCATCCTGCCTCTGTGTCCTCTGCCACTGCCTGAGGCATTGACATCTCTGGCATAGAAGCCTACTCTAGATCCCACTGCTTCGAAACATCCTACATCTCCAGATGATCTGGAACCTCATAATTGATGCCCACATCGTCAACCTCCACCATGTTCGTATCATCCAGCGGAACACCCCAACCCTCACCTGGTGCCTCTGCATCCTCATCCCTTGTTGCTGCCACCTCTGCACCACCTAGCGGCCCCTCGCCTTGCCATCATCGTACAGTCCCCCATTTCTCATACTCTGTGGTAACCTCGATATCATCCACATCTGGGGCATCTATCATTGGGTCCCCGTCCTCACCTAGTGGCGTAATGACTGGCTGAGCTAGAGTCCTCTTGTCCCCCCGACGTCGATAGACCATGGGCTCCCCAGGAAACCCCTGGTGCACCCTGAACTATCGTGTCACTCATCCATATGGGAAGAATTCTTACTCAGTCCTATGATGCCCAATTAGCCACCGCCCCCTCCGTACCTGTCGGAGCCACTCTCCAGCCTTAGGCCAAGATGGATAGTCCCGGTAAGGGCACCAGAACACCTCCCCTAGACTAAGTCGAGAAAAGGCATCGACATAGTGCCCTACGATACCTGCCCATCATCTACTATGACCCTGCTTCTACGATATCCACCATAATGTCTCGTATCCGATCTCCCGATCTATCATCTTCACCCGAGTCATCTAGGGCAACCCCACCGACCTCTCCATCGCTATGTGCTGCCAAGCCCAGCACTGCAACAAGTAGCTGCAAATAATCCCCTTCTACCTCTAGCAGCAGACCTCATACAACTCATCATAGAGTTGTTCCAGCAGAGTCTGTCCCCATCTCATGATCATAGGTGCCTCCATCGGACACTCCACTAACCTGAAAACCACCTCTAGCAGGTTCCATGGGAACCTCACGCCCGAAGAGTCGGGTAGCAGCATGTTGGAAATGAGGCCCATAAGTAATGCGTGCCTCACTCCCAACACACCCCTCTCTAGCCACCATCGAACCAATATGCCACCAATCTGGTAGTCGCCCTATGCCCTCTCCACTGGGCTGTCCACCCCCATCTCCTCTCCGTGTCCAAAGTAGCGTGTCAACACTACTGTCCGCTGATCCCGCGACGTCGTCCAGATTGGTAGTCCGTCTATCGAAATCTGAAGGATCCGATAGACATCCTCCAAGGTCACCATCATCTCCCTTATTGGGATATGGAAGGTGTTGGTCTGAGGATCCCACAGGTTGATAAGTGTCATCAGATAGGCCCGATCCCCGACCACCAGCTCCAGCCAAGTCACCTGCTTGAGCCCAAGGGCGTCAAGCCAATCCCAATCAACCAAAGTCAGCGTCGCACGTGCTTCAATTAAAATCATGGGCACACGGTACCGGATCTTCACAAACTGCAACATCAAACAACACAAAAACATTAAAAACCATGAAACACTGTACAAAACAAAAAAAAAATTCAAAACATAATTTGTCCATCCTAGAGTTTTTAACTCTAACTGATAAATTAAAAAAAAAAACAAACAAAAACATTCAAAAAAAACAATTTCTCAGACCTAGGGTTTTTAACTCTAAACTGGTAAATTAAAAACACAAAAACAAACCACAACAAATAACTAGGGTTGAGCTACGTTTTTAAGCTCAGTTTTACCCTACGTTTCTAACCTAAGTTTTGATCGTTGTTCAATTCAGGTTAAGCAAAGTTTTTTTAAGTTATGTTCTAAACTAAGTTTTTTAGCTCAGTTTTCATCTAAATTTGGATCTTTGTGTAACTAGGGTTCAATTAAGTTCTAAGCTAAGTGTTAATTTTGCTAGACTAGGGTTTCATTTTTAAATTTGAAAAACAGAACAAACAAAAAGACAAAAAAACAACTAAATTGCAAGTTTTCAAAAGAACAAAAACAATTAACAATAAAGAGGCAGAGCACTCACTGGTATCACATCGGATCTACCGCTGGATGATCTCGTACATAAAATCATGGTAACAGGAAAAATTCGGCAGCGCTTCGCTTTGCAGAATTGACCCCCTCCTCCTCATAGCTCCAAATCCCCAGGAAAAACAAATGCAAATGAGCCCAAAACCTAGTTTTGGCATTTAAATAGGCTTGTTGAGCCTGTAATAATTCCTCCTTGGGATGAGCGCTCTGTGCAATGATCATCCCACCCCGGGATGATTACTAAACTAGTATTCGTCCCACCCAAGGACGAATACAGAGCAAAAATTTCAAAAACAAAAAAAAAACTGCACCAAAATGCACAAAAACAAGCCCTAAAACTGTCCAATGAGAGTGCTTTTGCACTTGACATTCCGAGCATGCAAAATAGACGTCAGGGTCACAAATCCTCATTATCCTATTCCCTAAGAAGGCTACCATATCCGGACCGCTCCATGGGAAGACAAATTTTTGAGAATTTCATCCCCAAACGACGTCACCAAAAGGGTCAAAACCCAACCAAAAATAGCAATAACATTGTCGACAGAAGGTGCCTTTGCGCCTGACATTATTCGCATCCAAAACAAATGTCAGGGTCACAACTCCTCATTATACTATTCCCTAAGAATTCTACCATAGTCAGACCTTTCCACGGGAAGACGGATTTTCAAGAATTTCATCCCCAAACGACATCACTAAAAGGGTCAAAACCCAACCAAAAATAGCAATAACATTGCCGAACGAAGGCGCCTTTGTGCCTGACATTCTTGGCATCCAAAAAAAACATTGGGGTTATAAATTTTCACTATTCTACTCCCTAAGAAGGCTATCATAGCCGGACCGCTCCCCGGGAGGACAGATTCTTGACAATTTTAGCTCCAAAATGCGTCACAAAAAGGGTTAAAACCCACCAAAAATAGGTTAGAATGTTCGAAAACTGCTTAAGCATTCAACGGTAAACAATTGAAGGCACCCTTACTTAAGTCATCTTGGGTCAAGAGACTCGTCACTTTTCTCATGTCGGTCATTCCCTCATCGATTTGTCGCTTGAGGGGGCAGTCACACTTAGTCACCAATCAACAAAGATATACCCAATCAAGGAAATGACATGCATTCAAAGGATCATTGACAAAGACAATCACGCTCCTGCTTGGGGTAGCAAACAAGCAACAATCACAAGCTGATCAAACACTTGGCATTCATGAATCATGAACTCAAGGTTCCCATAGACAAAAGGTTACGCCCTTTGCCTATTCATGACGGATCAATGTCCAAGCTCAAGTAACACCACCAAAAAAAGGTTAACACTTGAATGAAGTTCCTTAGCTCATTAGAAGCAAGGATTCAAGAATGCGTGCCCTTTCCATACTTGGGGCATCAAGAGTTGGTTAGGTTACTGAGAAACCCTAATCATTAGTGCTTTGGTCATCTATTTTTGCTCAACACTGCGCCTTGCACAATGCTTCCCAAAAAGGGGCATCTGTAGACACCAAAACATCACCAATATGATTATGTGACAACAAGCATCGATCGCATTGACACAAACAACCCCTAGGGCAGCCCCCAGATGTTAAATAGTGGTCCTAACCACTTCCAAAAGTAGTTTTGGAGGTCAGAGGTCAATTTGGTACCTTTTTGGCACCTTGCTCTCTGCTCGTCCCACCTCGGGATGAATACAAACTGGCATTCATCCCACCTAGGGACGAATATCAGCATTCTCCCCAGGGTGAGGCGAATAGCAAGTTTGACTGGCAAAAAGTCAAACCTCGACAAGTCCCCTAGTTAACTGAAGCTTTAGGCCATGCAATTGCGAGGAATAGCTTTAAATCAAGGAGAGAGACTTTTGTCATGCATGTATTTATTTTAGAGACCTCATGCAAGGAGACTCTAAATTAGGGAATTATCTTTTCTCTCAAAATAGGACAAACAACTCAAGTGGTGCCCTCGCATGCGCAATTCAAACAAAGAGACCCTAGGTCTATAAATTGGTGAGTCTTTCTCACCCCAAAAATATACAAAGAGGAGCTTTTGGAGCAACGAAGTGCTGCTAAAATATATCCTCACACTTTGTTTGTGCTTTCACATCCTTGATGTCTCTTTTGGAGGGAGGTTATCAGGTGATCATTGGAGGCGCATTCTAAGACCCAAACCCAAAAATTTGGCCACAATATTCCACAAAATTTTTCAACAACACCCCATAAGAAGTTTTGGACCCATCCCAAGTGGATTGGTGCCGAAAAAAAATCCCAAACGGTGGGTTTCCTGCCCCCGGGCGCCCCCCAAACTATCGCAGCCCTAATCGCCCCACCCTAGAGTGAATATAAATATATGATAAATTTCTCTGATTTTTCTTTTGCATATTATTCTAGGTTATTTAAATAGGCTACAGTTTAAATTTCACTTCATTCTGAGGATTTTTGACCAGGTTTTTATCATTTTCCGCCTTTACTAAATTACAGATGGCACCAATATAATCTAGGTGATAGAAGCCAAATTAGATAAATCTGACCTTCTAGGTCTTCCCAAAACACCCCCAATTAGCTAAACCCAACTTTGCAGGTCATTTGGAGCTTTTTGGATAGGACATTGAAGAGGGTGCGTTCTGACAAGTTATTACAGGTCTATTTGTCCCACCCCAGAGTGAATACAAATATGTGAGGAATTTCTAGACTGTTATTTTTGTAGTGGCATCCTGGTAACATATTCATGCTTCTGTTAAATTTTTAGGTCGATCTGAGGTCATTTGGTTATCGTTTTAATATTTTCATGCATACACTAACAATAGGCCTTGGGAAATACATGTTTTATTCTGTCTACAGGTGCTACTGATCTTTTGTGTTTCCTTGAATGCAGGTTTCTGACATCAGAGGAGCAGAAATGAGTCAAAATTCATATATACAAGCGACGACGACATTTTGGTCTGCCCATATTATATGTGGGCACACGGAAGAAGGATTGCTATCCATGGATGTGATCAAAAACATATTTAACACTCCTATCCCCTAAAAAGGAAGGAGACGTATTGTAACACGACTTTGAAAGCATATAAAAAAATAGGACTCTATTCCATATTTCTTTTATCTTGTGTCGATTCGCTCATGTTCTTTCCTTTTATGCATGTTTCAATACATAGGCTTTTGGTGTTAAGTTTGGTTTTAGACGCATCGTACTTGGCATTTTCCTTTTTATTTGTATCCTCGTGATTTCAACCTGAATTACCTCCTAAGAGAGAATTTGAATTTTCTATAAAACTCTAACTTGGAATAGAGCCTATTCATAGGGTTCCCTATAGAATGAATCCTATTGAAATGTAGGAATTGAAGGTTTAACTTAAAGTATTGTTGGAAAAAGAACTAACTAGGCCAAGTGTGTCACCATAGAGTGCACCAATTTTGTTTGTGAAAAATAAAGATGGATCATTAAGGCTATGCATTGATTATCGAATTTTGAATAAAGCAACAGTCAAAAATAGGTATTTATTACCTAGAATCAAAGATCTCTTCAATCAACTTAATGATACCTCAATATTTTAAAATATTGATTTGAAATCTGAATATCATCAACTAGGAATCCATGATGTGGATACTCATAAAACGTCTTTTAAGACTCGGTATGGGTATTACAAATTTACTATTTTGCCATTTGGTCTAACGAATGCTCGTTTTAAGACTCGGTATGAGTATTAAAAATTTACTGTTTTGCCATTTGGTCTAACGAATGCTCGTTTTAAGACTCGGTATGAGTATTAAAAATTTACTGTTTTGCCATTTGGTCTAACGAATGCTATGATAGAATTCTTGATTTGATGAATAACATATTTAGGAAGCAATTGGATAAGTTTGTTCTGGTGTTTTTGGATGGCATAATGATATATTCATGGAATGAAGTAGAACATGATAAACATATTAGAACAGTGTTGGAACTGCTAAGGAAGAACCAGTTGTATGGGAACCTATCCAAGTGTGAATTCTATGTGACAAGAGTGCAATATTTGGGTCACATTGTGTTATCATATGTAATTGTTGTAGACCTTTAGAAAATTGAAGTAATTTTGAACTGGCCACCACCAACCAATGTGACAGAAGTTTGAAGTTTCATAGGTTTAATTGGATATTACAGGCGGTATGTAAAATATTACACCAAAATTACTGCACAAATTACTAATTTGCAAAGGAAAGAGAGAGAGTTCAAATGGATTGATAAGTGTAAAATAGATTTTGAACTACTTAAGAAAAAGCTCACTACACCCTCAATATTAATGGTACGCGATCCACATGGAAGTTTTTTAGTATGCACGGATGCATCAATGGAAGGCTTGGGGGGAGTGCTCTCTTAGGAAGGAGCAATAGTTACCTATGGATCCATGAAATTGCAAAGATATGAAGTGAACTATGCAATCCATGATTTGGAATTGGCAGCGATAGTGTTTGATCTTAAAAGTTAGCAACACTATTTAGTAGGTAGACCTTTTGAGCTAAGGACTTATCATCAAAGTTTGCAATATATATTTACTCAACCTTTACTCAATGCAAGACAAAGAATATGGATGGAATTTATCACAAAATATGATTTTAGAATTGAGTATATAAAAAGAAAAGAGAATAAAGTTGCAGATGCTTTGATTAGGAGAAAGCACATTGCTATTTTATCTCGTTTCCATTTTGATTTGATAGAACAAGTCAAATAGAGGCAGGCTCAGGATGTTTACTACGAGAAATTTTTGAAAGGAATGTGAGAGAAAACAGATGTAAGCAAAGAATTTAGCATTAAGAATGGATTCTTATGCTTCAAGGAAAAAGTAATTAATACCTAAAATTGGGAATATGAGAGAAATTATTATGAGTGAAGCCCATAGATCCCCATATTCTACTCACCCTGGTGGAGAAAATATCAGGGAGAACATGAAGAAAATTTTCTACTAGCCTGGAATGAAGAGGGACATAAATGAATATGTCACTTAATGCTTTGAATGTAAGAAAGTTAAGGTTGAGCATAGGCACCCGACGGTATTGTTGAATCCACATGTCATACCTGAACAAAAGTGTCAAGTGATCTCAATGGATTTCATTGTGGGGCTGCCCAAAAATAGGATTCAACATGAGACAATTCTATTAGTGGTCGATAGACAGACCAAGGTTGCACACTTTATACTTGGAAGTACTAAGGATGATGTTGTGGTAGTGGCTAATAGATTTTCCAAAAAGATTTTTTGGCTTCATGGTTTTATAGAAGTAATTATATCGGATAGAGACTCAAGGTTTACTTCTAAGTTTTGGTAATCTTTACATCATTCCATTGGAACTAAATTGAATATTAGCTCTATTTATCACCTGAAGACAGATGGGAAAATGGAAAGTGTAAACTAGGTGTCAGAAGATATGCTTTGCATGTACTGTATGGATCAGAAAAAACCTGTTGGGAGGATTATTTACACTTAGTGGAGTTTTCTTACAACAATGGATACCATTCAGCCCTAAGAATGGCATATTTTGAGGTATTGTATGGAAGAAAATAAAGAACACCATTGTCATGGGATAATATTGAGGATCATATTTTTTTGGGACCTAATATGGTTAGAGAAATGGAGCAGCAATTGAGAATTATTAGGGAACATATTAAAGAAGTTGCATATCGATAGAAGAGTTATGCCGACCCAAAATTCCTCCAAGAGAGTATGTAGTGGGTGATAGAGTGTTTTTAAGGGTAACACCTAAGAATAGTGCAATCAAGTCTACGAAAATTGATCCCCACTATGTTCAACCCTTTAACATTATGGAGAAGATTAGTCATGTGTCTTATCAACTTGCCTTACCACCTAATATATCTAAGATTCACAATACTTTTCATATTTCTTTGCTTAGAAAATACATTTCTAATCCTAAGCATGTGTGGGATTTATCTAATTTGTAGATGGTAAACCCCATGACTATAGAGGTTCAACTAGTAAATATTCTCGAATTTCAAACCAAGTCAATGACGAAGGGAATGTTGAAGCAGTGTAAAGTATAGTGGGACTGATATTCTAAGAGGAATGCTACTTTGGAGAGGGTGGCAAACATACAAAATCATTTTCCATTTTTATTTGAAAAATATTTGTAAATATTTTGTTTTGTCTCGATCGAACCTTTGGAGACACATATGACTATGTTAGGCCTAAGGGGAGGAGTATGTCATGACCCTCTCGTGGATAACTTTGTTTGCTTAGTATATTTCATGATTTTCTAGTATATTTTGGTTAAATTATGTGATAAATTGATTGATCATCTTTTCATGTTTAAGTTATTTCAAGCCTAGTTTTCATGAAAGAATAAGATGCTGCTAATGGAACATCACTTTTGAAGGAAAGAGTTGCTATTGGTAGTAGAAAGACTTGGTCATTGAGAAAGGGAATGTCCAAGGAAAATGATGTGATGGGTTATTTGACAAAATTTTTGGAAGCAACATGAATAAGTGCTTCTTTCATGGAGTTGCATAACATGACTTGCATAAAATAAACCATTTATGTTGATCTTTAGCTAAAAAAATGCTTATCTCTAAATGATTGTTTTGGTTGAAATTGATAAGTGGATTTGGAATGTTTGTTTGTTGAATGATCATTCTAGGGAAAGGAAGCATGTGTATTTAGAAAAATACATTTCTAAAGTAGAGTTAGGAAAGGGAAGTTTTTGTTTTAGAGAAAAATATAATTATGATTAATTATAATTTTTCTTGTTCCATGAAAGAAAAGGGTGTTTTTCTCCTCATGGTATTATATTTTGATTATTTGCCCATGACTATTTTGTCATCGAATTTATGGCATAAAATTATCTATGTTGAAGAGAAATTCAAGTTGGTTATTCGATCTGCAATCATGAGAAGTGTGAGTTGTTTTTACTTTCCACTTTTGTTTTAATGTAATTTGGTTAATGGTCTTGGTGGCAGATGGAAGATGAGGAACGCGCTGAGTAAGTAAAATGATGCCTTTGAAGTGGAATGTGGTGGGGGAGAAAAATGGTTTTTTGATAGCGGAGAGGAAAAAGGAAGTGTTGTGGGGGAATCATTTTTATTTCAATATTTTATGGATGAAAGAGAGGAGAAACAATCTGGTAGTGAAGGAAAGAGAAGTGCAGTGAAGGAAGCTTGACGTCGGATAGTGAGCTTTAGGTAGGTTTCCTTGAATAGAAAATGGATGGTATATCTTTGTTGTGTAAATTTGTTTGAATAACTTGTGCTCAGATCACATAAATAGAAAAACATAGTAATTGATAAATATATTGCTTTCTCTTTATTCCATGGTTGCCATGTTGCTCTGCAATATTTTTTCAAATCCGTGAATTCTTGTTTTGAGATATTATGCTTGTGGAACATTTTAATTATGTTAAGTAAGCTGGTTGTGAGCTAGAAATTTTTCCCTATATAGGATTGTTGCTTCAATGTGTAATATAGACTTTAAACGAATGGATGTCTTGTAAAAACTCCTCCATAGTGTTTTATAAACTTTTGATTTCTGAGTTGCTAAACTTGTGATATTTAAGATACACTTGAGTTAATTATAGGATGTGAAAGAGCACATCTAGATAGGAAAGAAATGGTAGTGTAGTTGTACATTGGTTGATTTTGAGGAATGTTCTTATTTATGAATGATGTCTGGTATTTGGAATGAAATAGAGATTTTGCTTGTGTCTTCTTGTATGCTACTATTTACGAAAATAATCCCTTGTTACTTGCGGGTTTGTGTAGGAAATATGTGAGGTAAATGGATGATGGGTGAATTATTATGTGTATTCCATTTAATTTTGAATTGGCATTGAAAGCACTTGAAAAAAAGAATAGTTTGTTTTAAAAAATTGCATGCTATTCTTTTGCGAGATGAATGGGATAATATGATTACCCATGTACTTGTTGATTTAATTCTTCAATATGAAGGAGTATGGTATGATGCATTCATGTATGTTTCATGCATAGTTTATACATAAATGAGATTGCAAAGTAAACTTGAGTTTAATCTCTGATACTTAAGGAATGGACATTTCCTTTTTGACGATCAAGGATATCTTCACTTTGGCATTCTGAAGCTCAGTTAACTACTATGAATAGTAGAGGTGGACAGTTTACTAGATCATGAGATGAGTTTTTATTGAGATTATGAAAGAGAAATCACTACTGGTGAATAAAGGGAGCTTGAATTCCCATGTGATTTCCACCAGATAGCTCACTTGGTACCTGGTCGTTTACATTGAAAAATAAATTGTGCTAATGTTGTACAAAATAATGAAAGCTTGTGACCAATGTTTATGTGTATCACCTATTGTAAAATCTGAGATAAAGGTTATTTAGAACCTTTCTTTGTGTAATGTATTGACGATAGTTTTATGGTGTATATGGA
>JAQPPZ010014555.1:0-97354 GCA_028583015.1 Wollemia nobilis
TCCAAATAATTCAAGGAAATTCCACCTAGTAATTTGGGACAAGGTATGCCAACGTAGAGATCAAGGGGGCCTTGGTATGAGAAGATCAACCAACATGAACATTGCCCTCTTGGAAAAATAGGCTTGGAAGTTGTTTACCAACTACAAAGCAGAATGGGTCACAATTATCCAAAGCAAATATCTCAAAAACATGTCCCTGATGGACAACAACATCCCTATTAATGGATCAGCCTTCTGGTGGGCCGTAATCCAAGAAAAATATCTTATCTTGAGAGGCACCCGATGGAAGCTGGGCACAGGTGCATCTATTAATTTTTAGGAAAATATGTGGCTGAAAGATAAACCCCTCAAGGATCTCTCAGAGGTGTCCGGCCTTAGAACGAGTCTTGAAAGGATGTGGGGAAGCAAGGTAGAAAATTACATGGATAAGGGCAAATGGAAGATTCCCCCAAAAGACAACAAGCATCTTGTTTGGGCTAAGAAGATCCTATCTGAGATGCTAAGAACTACCATAATTCCCACGACAACCTCCCATGACTTCCCTGTGTGGGTGAAAACTAACAGTGAGGATTTTTCAGTCAATTCAGCCCATTTCCTCCTAGTCAACTCTCGGGTTCCCACTATTTCATTTAAGTTAGTTTGGATCAAGCACCATGTCTCAAAATTTGGTTTTTTTTCCTGGACAACCATCCAAAACAAGGTCCTCACCACTAAGCATCTCATGAAAAGGGGGATCCCTATCCCCAATAGATGCCACATCTACCTTTCCAGCTAGGAATCTGTCAACCACCTCATTTTAGAATGTGATTATGTTAGGGAAGGCCTAGACCACATGTTTACCACATTTCAAATCCAATGGGACTGATCCAACTGCCTCTTGGACATGTTCACTTAATGACCTACTCCCTTCAAAAATCCCAATATGGATTTCCTTTGGAAAATTTGTCTCCATCACTTCATCTAGAAGGTCTATCTCGAACATAATCAGAGGGTATTCTATACCACCTCCTACAATCCCATTTCCATAGCCATAAAAGCCATGTCATATGCTTCAGAGAACTCCAAATTTCTTCCTTTGCCCAAATCCCTCTAAATAGTATTGAAGTTGACATCCTCAATTCCCTCAACATCCCCATCCCCACCTTATCCCCCCCACTACCCATCCCTAGGCCAAAGCATACTGGATAATTCCTCTTGAGGTATTGGTGAAGCTAAATTTTGATGGAGCATCTAAAGGGAATCTCGGTCTGGCAGGGGCAAGGGGAGTGATTAGGGATCATAAAGAAAATATGGTTATGGCTTTCGTAGAGAATCTTCATCACCAAACCAACAATGTGGCTAAGGCATGTGCCCTTTGGAAAAGTTTACACCTAATCAAGGATTCACGCATCAAGCTCCATGTATAATGGGATTGATTACCTCAATATCATTGGCTATATGACCTCAAGCAAAAGTACCCCATGGAATATCATATCTCTGATCCAAGAAAATAGTGATATTTTAAGTCAACATTACCAGGTGGATACCAAACATGCATATAATGAAGCCAACCAGCTTGCTAATAGATTGGCCAACATGGGCATAAGCCAAGCACCCCTGACCATGTGGCACGAGTCCTTCCCACTGAATATCCTCTAAATTATAGCTTTAGAAAATCATGATAGGTATTCCAGACCCCTCCATGCTAAACAATGATTTCTGGTTTCAAAATTTTGCAAGATTTGGTCCGGGTATCCCATCGTTCGAGAGCCTTATGGAGTGTGCTCCATTTCCACTCGATGATTGGTTGCCCCATAATTCTCCCATAAAATCATTGTATAGATTCAGACTATTTGTCTTTCCCTTCTTCTTCCCAATGCATTTCACCTAATCCCATAGTCGCCTATGCAGTCGCACCTTCGTTCATTTCCCTACTGCCCTCCACATCTATAGCTTCCACCCATAAAATAAACTCCACCCGTATGGATATGTTCCCAACACCTTCACCCAATCCCCACCTTCCTTGGATTGGCAACCACCCATCCACCTGTCACCCACCCATGATTCTCGGCATGGACAGCTTACCTCACCCTTTCTATGTATTCCCTCATCTAAGTGTGGCCTACCTCGCTCTCTATTACAAGCCTTTTCTATGTTTCTCTTTTGCCACCCTCCCTCATATCCCCACCTTTACCACCATGTTATACCTAGAACCGAGTTCACTTTAGTTGGATGCCCTGTCATCTACTTTCTGTAGGATGCCAGGCTCACCACCCTTCTGTCAAAGTTTTGAGGAGCAGAAGAAGATATTACAATGAACTTTTTTTGTATGCGATTGAATACCAATGTCTGTATCAGGAATATGCACTTCAAGGTCACTTCCCAACTCATTGGCAAGATTGCAAACCTGTCACTCGCTTGTCACCTGGTTCGTCACGACAAACATTATTGGGACCCATAACTGAAAGGATTCCCCAATTATCAAAATTTCTCATGGGATGGACATGCCCTGGAGCTCCAGTCCCTCTGACCCCTGTTTCCCACTATTTCTATTTATATTATGCAATACCTTGTCAGCAATGACCCTAAAAATCCTATGATCAACTTCTATCTCGCCTTAGTCAACCATGTTCGGGGGTATAGGCCTATGAACATTCCAGGTTTCCTCCACTAATCCATGCATCTATCGATGGTCGCTACCTACAAAAATGTGCCCCTCCCACCCACCAAGGGTTGTTTGCTATTATTTACTATCATGTTCTGTCCAATCCCCCCATTGCGGTGGCCCCCTTTCAGTCCTCTCCCCCTTTTCCTCCTCCTCTCCAGAGCCCTGCTCACTCTCTACCTAGTGATATCTTAGCTAGCGATGGTGTTCCCAGCATCCTTGTCTCCAAAAAAGGCATTACGACTGCCTCCTCCTCCAAGCCATCCCCTCCCCATCGAAGCCCGTCCCTTCCATTTCCAAACCCACCTCTTCCCCATACAAATCCACCCTTTCCTCTAGCAATAAACCTCACTTGGTAAAGCACAAGGTTAAAACTGAGGAGATGTCCCTTCCAATTCGTAGGTCTTCCAAGGCTAAGAAAACCAAAACTAAATCTAGCCAGAACTCACCCATGGAGGTTGAGGACATCAGCGGGGATTATGTTCCCACCTCTGGCATCTCAAACCATGTCACCAAAATTTTCTTACGGAGTTTCATATTGGCATTCAAAAGTGTGAGCTCTGCTCTGAAGCAAGGCCTTCAAAAGAGTGCTAAGCACACGTAAGAAGACATCATGGAGGTTGACCCCTAATATTATCGAAAGATGTAATTTTTTTGAAGGTTCGTATGGGAGTTCCTATTGTGTTTTTTGGTGTCTATTTGTATCCCTTTCGGCTACCTACTTGGTTGGGTTTCTCTGTGTTAGCCCTAGTGAGGGCCTTAGTCACTATCCATGGTTTAATTATGTTTGGGTCCAGCATCCCCTGCATGGGCAAGCACCCTTTATCTACTGACGGTAATATCCCCTATGAGGGGATTTAGGCAACAGTATCCCCTATGCGAGATTGGTTAAAATGGCATAGGTCGATCCCTTATGGTGAGGTATTTTGAAATATGAATTTATATCGGCCCCTATAAGGTTTTGTATATCTGGGGTTGGGACCCAGTTAAAACCCTTATAAATAAAATTCCAAATGTGTAGGCTACTGAAAATGCACCTTGTGTGTCAAGGCCAAACATTGATCAAAAATATTTGTTTGAATGTAAAAATTCTATTTTGCAAGTTCATGGTTGCATTCAAAATCAAAAAATTATTGTTTCCATTAAATCTAGTAGAAAATATATTTTTATCAATATGTCTTTGACTAAGAGGTTGCAAGGTCAAGAAAATAAAATCAAGGACATACAAATTGAAGGATAAAATGTTCAAATTTTTGAAAATTTGAAGCTCACCATGGATAAATATGTTTTACATTCAAATTTTTATGCTATTGAGATGAATGATATAAAAATTGTTCTTGGTTATCCTTGGTTGCATTATTTGGATACTATTAATATTACTGTACAAAATAAATTCATGAAATTATGGTACCAAAAGAAGAAGATAACATTATAGGATATTTCTCAATGTAAGGACAAACATGTAGCTATTACAAAGGAACATAGTGAAGAACAAGCAAAAGAATATGAAATAGAATCTCAATAGGAGATCAAGGAAGAAGTAAAAGAAAGGGATAAAACAAATACAAAAAGCAAGAAGGAAGAGTAAAAAAAAGTAGAACATCAAGTTAAGGTTGCACCATATCGGCACCCACACCACCATGAGAGGCAAAAATCATGGAGACAGGGCTTGAGGTAGCATAAGAACAATGAGGAACATACAAGGAACCAAAGGAGCCAACCCTTTGGATATGCTACAAGTCATAAATACAAGTACATATGGATGAAGAAATATGACATGCATACTTTCAACACATGGAATTGGCATCAACGAATACCACTACCAATCATAGTTCCACTTGTATGGATGGATTATTGAGATTGGTACCATTATTCAGCATGGCTTAGAAGATCATATTATTTATCCTCTTATAATATTACGAGGATGAAACATTTGTAAGGGGGATGGAATGTTAGGTACCAATATAGGTAATTAATATTGAATAATTTAATATTTTATTGTATAATGGTATGAGCCATAAATTAACTATTGAGTAAAGAAGGCCACATGTCAAAATAGAAAAAGGTATGTCATAGAATCGTATTTGTAACCATTGGGAGAATATTTTCATATGTAACCACAAGTATTATCATATTATTATGCACTTTGTAACTCATGGAAGGTGAACCATCACATTATTGTATAAAGAGATGTGCCCCATTGTGAAAGAAATCAATCCATGATGTATTCTTGGAGAAGTATTAGCTCGTGGAGCTAGAAATCTTGTGGAGTGGCTTCCTTACAAAAGGATCATTATATGGTGTTGCTCTACCTCAAGGGTATAATCAATCTCTATTTTATTGAGAAAATTATTGTGCAATTAATTTATTGGTGGATGCATGTTGAATATTTTGATATATTATTGAAAAACACATAGTATAAGAAAAGAGGTTCATTACACGCTTCGCGTGACACTTGTGATGAAGTTGATATTACATAATTTTTCAATATTGGAGTGTTAAGAAGACTGAAGTAGAATATAGTAGAACAAAGCTAGAACGAAGTCAGACTAGTAGTGAAGATCACTTAAGGATAATTCAAGTCATGCACCATTTAAAGGTGTAACTGAAGCATTTATGATGCTATCAGAAAACCAGTGAACCAACACTTGCATTCGAAAGAGCTCTATCATATTTAGAGTGCATTTCAAGAATATTTTGATGCCATATGTGAAAGAGAAGAAGTACGAACCTAAGAGAAAACTAGCATAGGTCAAAGAGGGCTTTGACTGCCCATGAGCACTATGCTCCAAAAAGCTTCTAGTCGACCACTACACAACATTATTAAGGTACAGGTTGAGTTATTATTTTCTTGCTTTAAACCTAATGTTTGGATTAATAAGGGTCCAATACATCTCCTATTGCAATATTCAGAATTATTTATCTACTAAGAAAGCATATTTTATAATTGTTAATATTTGCAAAGGTTACCAAGGAGAAATAAGGGTTATTATTAAAATTTAAAATAATTTGCAAATATTATTTTCTAATATTTCCAAATTTGGGAGTTATAAGGAATACAACATCAAATTTAGGAATTCAAAATTATAAATCATTAAAAATCAACCAAAAGGGGTATTTAAAGAGGTTTATTAAAGTTTTTCAAAGGTTCAAATTTTTTATAATATTGTTGTCTAAAAAACACTTAAAGAAGAGAAAAATAAATCCAACATCAAAACCTCTTCAAAATTGAAATAGTTCTTAGTTCAATAGGATTAATAAGGAGATAAAAATTTGATTTTGGTGTTTACAAAATTTCACAAAATCAAACTCAAAATTGAGCTACAATTTACAAAAACACTATATTGATCATATATCCTATCCAAAACATCCTAGGGAGTCATAAGGAATTCTACAAAACTTGGTAATATTAGCATTTATAAAAATATTATCAAGTTCTAAATTCATTGGATAGATGTAAGCTTCCTACAAAACCTAAAATCTTGTTAGGTTTGTGAACTCTCATCATTAGGGAGACATATTGAAGTCCACAAAACCTAATAATTAAGAAAGGTTTTATCAAATCAGGATTATATACACTAAAGGTTACATATATCTTAATATTGGGAGCTATGAGGTAGACTACTCTATCTCAAATAATTCAAGTAATAAAAATGCCTACTAGCATGCTAAGCAACACTCTTAGAAGTGGAATAAGGAAAATACCAATATGGATTAAAAATATGATGGACTACAATGATGAAAAGGGTAAATAAAAGGAAGAACCAATACAATGTAAAATAAGTTCTAAAATTAATAGCTATGTAGAGGAAGATTCATCCAATGAGTCCCATGACAACTATACCAAATGAGACTCAAAACAGTAAAAAAATGATCAACAAGTTTTTATACAAAAAGGAAAATATGGAATAGCTTCAATTATACACATATGGTTAGAAGGTCTTATCAAGGAGATATAAAAACATGTTATTCCTAAAATAGACTTCAAAATTGTTAGATCATCTCTATTGTGCACCTATTGCAATCAATATGGTCATGAAAAGACCAATTGTTGGAGTTTCCATCCATGCAAATATTGTGATGGGAAAAATCACTCATATTTTTCTTGTCATTTCAAATGTAGGTACTATAAGGGTTATGAAAGAATATTACTACAAAGAATAAATTGTTATCTATAGGAACTTATTTTAGATGGATCTACTAGAATCAAACTCAAGTTTGATACTTATTATGGACATAGAAATGGGTCTTACATAGGTACAAAATAAAAGAGAAGAACCTATTCAGATCCACTTGTGACATACAAAATCATGAGAATACTTGTTCATCAAAGATGCCTAACATAAAGAGATAAAGAATTAGAAAATATCAAAATCCATAACATGAAGACTAAAGTTACTGAAGAAGAAGAACCAATTCAAAGTCATCCATTGGAAGAATATCCACATTGAATACTAATGTATTCAATACCCAAATAATGTAATATAGGGGGCCAGGGTTATGCATAAGGGGTTGGACTCAAACTGTACGTGTAAAAAATGGTGAATCCTAATCAAAATCAAGGTGAATCCTAAACAAATAAAATCAACTCAATCATCTTCATACAAAAATTTGTGGTATTTGAAACCGTAAAAATTAAGGTCATGTTTGGGACACATTTTGACCTACTAAATCACCTTATACCTTGATAGAAACACCACCATTAGATCAGTTTCGAAACAATCTTTCCAATGAGTACAAATATGCCTATGTTTGGATATATATTATGGCAAATTGACCCTAAGAAACAAATTGGTCTTAAAAATTTTAGGCGAATGGGCCGACATCGAGGGTCCTCATATTCATCAATTTCCAATTTTAAAAATCCTAATATTCACCCAATTTGCGAATATTGCCACTATGCATAACTCTATAGGGGGGTATTAGAGTTAGATTATATTACATCATTTGGATAATGTAAATGTACCTTTCAAGGTACATACTTAGGAAATTAGATTAATTTATGGGGGAGTTATCTAGTTACTTTATGCAATGTTACAAATACATAAGTGTCAATGTGCAATTTGTAAATGTTCAAGGTGTCCCTTCTGCAACTAGGTAGATTGTTGGACAAGGAATTTATCTTCCATTATAAAAGGACTTCATTGTAAGATATTTTCAAGATAGTAGGTAGTAGTAGTATTATTGTGTAACTCTATTAGCGATAGAGTACAATATAGTCCTGTAGCATCTTGCATTGAGTGTCCATTTCCTCCATAGCAATATTGTATTCATTTCCATCATTTTTATTTATAACATATTTTTGCAATCTCATAAATTTACTTTCTCTCATATTTCTACATATTATGATTGTCATCTCCCATTGTGATCTACCTCAAAAGCTAACACCTTGATAAAAGGATATATGAAATAATCTAGCTAGAAATATAACAAACTTATGCACATTACCATAGCTATAATGTTGGGGCTTTTTTTCTAAGGAATAGATAAAAAATGATTTCAACTAGATTGCAACTAGTCAATGTCTTAGGGAACATTAATGTTAGAATTTATATTATTTTATAGAAACATACAAAATCAAAAAAATTATTCAAATCTTACACAAAAATTAAAAAGGACAAAGAAAAAGGATTTGGTGGGAACTCGTAGGTACTATCAATAATCACTATGTACATAGATAATAATGCACAACATTTCAAGAATATAAGGAGGAGTGCAAATGTTGAAACAAGTGTTGGTTAAGCTTTCTTGAGGTCATGACCAGTTAATATGTTTTCCATTTAGAACCCTATAAACCTTGAAATAATATATTTTTATAATATTTTATTCTCGAGGGTTGGTCTCTTAACCTTGACCTAAAATAAAGATGTAATTGGGTATAAATAATCCACCTCATATACCATTTCTTTAATGGTTTGAGTGTATTGTTTTATTCTCTTTAAGGGAAGATAGCTTAGCATCCATGAACAACCCATCATATATTGTGTTCTATCATATGTTGTGTATTTCTTTGACAAGCAATATTGGGTAATGTTTGATTACATTTATTTCTAGAAACTACTATGAAATCTAACATGGTATTAGAGTGGGTGTGAATATTCACTATTTGTTTGCTTATATTGGTGGTATATTTATCCTACATCTTCTCTTGAGGATATTTTTAAAAGGGGATTGTAGAGATTATTTTTTTTATGTTGATGGCATAATATGAAGAAGGATATTTTATGAAAAATATTAGTCAAATTTGATAGCAAGGATCTCATTGGAATTAACAAATTTGCTTTAGGAAAACTATTGATTGATAGGTTCATATTTTTCTCTCACTTAAAATCAATCTTGATTTAATATAATTGATCAGAAATATGTGTTAGTTTCAAGATTGACTTTCTCTAGGTATTTTGAAAATCTCATTTTTCTTTCATAAATTTTAAAAAGATCTATTTTATTTTCTCTTTCAACTTTTGATGTCCAATAACATCATTGATGAGAGAAGAAATTTCTTGGTCATAAATAAATAAAGAAAAATATATTATTATTTTTAGATATATCCCTGGTGTTATAGAAGTCATGGATGAGCTCTTGATATTAGTAATAACCTCTGAGCCACTTGAAAATATTGCAAAAATGGTTTAGAAATATTTTTGTTACATATGCATGAGAGGGTTTGAAAGATTCTATTTGATAAAATGGTTATGTAGGGAAATTATAGTATATATAGATGAAATGTTAGCATTTTGTATTCTTTATGAAATTTTAGGGGATCATGTTTCAACATTTTTTTTCCTTTTTCTACAAGTACCTCAAAATCATGTTTAAAAATTTCTTACATTTCCATCCAAATTTTCAATTTTTAAAAATTGAATTTGAAATATTCTAAAGAATATTCTATGAAATCAACAACAAAATGCAACAATATGGTGTTTACCTTTCTAGTGTGCCATAACAACATCTATCATGTAATATGATGAAGATAAAACCCTAGTGTGAGGAACGGAATAAAAATCATAGCAATAGTGTTTACCTTTCTTTGTCTTGTAACCTATCAAACAAGGTTACCTCATAGTCAAACATAGATTATCTTGTAATCTATTGTAAAATATCACACCTTTAAATGCAAATGGACCTTTTAATATATCACACAAGATTATAAATCAACCTTGCAATCTATCACACAAGATAGCAAACCAACCTTGTAATCTATCACACAAGATTATAAATCAACCATGTAATCTATCACACAAGATTACAAATCAACCTTGCAATCTATCACACAAGATTACCAATCAACCTTGTAATCTATCACACAAGATTACACCTTTAACACAAATATATCAAACAATATTATAAATTAGCTAGATAACAATTGCCCTATTAGTTTAGCATGGTTTCAATCTTTTCGCATCAAATCCATCAATCGATTATTTTCTAGAGACCAAAATTTTCCCAAAGTTTTCCTAAATTTTTCCTAATATTTTTCCAAGCATCAAATTCCTTTTTCAACATTTGGTCTAAAGTTATTCACTATTATTTTTGTCAACAATTGCATCTTGTAGCTTTCAGGTTTGCCCTTGCAACTTGAGCCATAGTTTTTTTCAATATATACATATATATATATATCTATATATATATGTGTGTGTGTGTGTGTGTGTGTGTGTGTGTGTGTGTGTGTGTGTGTGTGTCTATATATATATATATATATATATATATATATATATATATGAAATTTAATCTCTTAAATTTGATCTCAGACTTCCTTTTATGATTTCACAATTTCAATATAAAAGTGTAGTTCAGTCCCTCCATTTGAAAAAAGAGTTGTAACTATAATCCTTCTATTATCTTTTATTGGGTGGTACCATTAACTTAGCATCCAAATAAACATCATTCATAATATTATGACTACTTGTTTCATGTGCATGATATATTGACTACTTAAGTTATTTTTCCTTTAAAGCACATAACCACTTAGGGCTATAATCAACCAAGCATCTAGGATGTTATTTTTTTTTTTATTAGGTTTACTTTCGATAGATAGAAAAGGTTCAAATCTTAATGAAATAAAAGATTCAAATTCCAGACTTAATCCACCATGTGGTTCTATATTTCAAGAATAATAATTAACATAAATTCCCTTGGTTGGATTAGATAATTATTCACAATAGACAACCTCAAATTATAAATTTACCACAATAAGGAAAATATTTCCATGTAAGGAATCCACTACATTAAGTCTACAATATCCCAATGGGCATGTGATCACTCTGACTACCAAATGGTAGCTATTTATTAAAATGAGGTGAATAGATTTTATTCTATCCTTATTGCTTCCACCAGAGTGGTGTGGGATAATGGTTTTAACTTTTAGCCAAGAGTATGGTGACTTGATAATTCATCTACCAATCATCACCAGCACATGGTAGAAATATAATTATTAGAAGGGTCAATAAAAATTATGTAGATGTTATTCTAGCTATCAATCATCACATGTATCCCCAACCACCACCAAGCCATTTAGATGGGGGCAACATTCTCCCTTGGGATACCTATTTAGGCTCTAGTGCATCACTTGTGGGATGATGTTTAGGAGTCCTTTTTTTGGAAGCTCTCATCTACTCAACCTAAATGTAGTTGGTTGCTTAGGGTAGTTTTTAGAAGCTGTAAGACTTCAAAAAAACACCTATTATATACTGTAATTAATCAAACTATTATCTCTTATCGTATCAGTAGTACGAATGGAGGTCGAAGATTAGGGTACTTAATCCCAATATATTACAGAGATATTTACAAGGGGGTTTAGTAATTTTGGGGTATCAATCAGGCATACTGACCCTACCTTTTATAATAGCAAGGACCTTGTATGCTATGACTCAAGATGACAGTGATAGATCAAGACTATCTATAATGGGGCATTAGAGGAGGTATTTAATGTGTAAGTTTATCTGCTATAAGAACCCATTAAAACTAGATGATCATACACCTAGAATAATGGATTCAACTCAATACCTAGCCTAGTGTGAATGAAATATAAGGATGTTATTTAGATTAATACATCATCCATGAACATGATCCAATAAGAGGTCCAAGAGGTATATTGGAGATGGTAACTACTCCTAGAAATTATCATAGGCTATGAGTGTCAATAGATCAACAAAGGTGTTGCAAGATACACAGATCTCAAAGTAACCTGTTAGAGAGGTCTTTCTTTATCAATGACTAGCATAGTAGAGGTCAAACTGAATGATAAATGGTAGCTTACCTCCATTTTATCTATTTAAATATCCACCATAATTACTATAAACTATATCTAAATCACGATATTAAATACTACAAATTAATCCATCAATGGCCTAGGTCATAAATAAAAGGTTTGATTGCTTCCAATTTAAAACTATAACCAACTACAAATGTCCATTGCTATGAGGGTTCTTAAAAGAAAAAAAAAGAGATATCCCACATGTATCCCATTATGGGAATTAGGTGGAACAATAATTCCCACACACTAAGTAGGTGGTAACCACCTACCGGTGGTCATGGTAGAACTACCAACGATGGTGAAATTTTGAACATCTTAGAAGATCACCCTGGGTTTGACATATATTAGGTCTTGGCATAGCCACTAGATCATCACATTATCCCTTTTTGATAGCTACTGGACCAGAGCTTAAGACATTGGTCACACTCATTCCCAAGCTTAAAATATAGGTACTGTCTCAATAAAGGTAGATTGAAATACAGGTGCCTACTAATGCATGTAAATAAATGGTTGTAGTACTATGATAACAAACATACGCCCAAATAAAATATTACACATAATTGCATAACCATATTAGAATATTACACATGTTTTTTTGAAGAAAAAAATTAATGGTATGAATCAACCTAATAAACTCGATTTCTTGTTTAGTCTTCAAGCTTGTGCTCCCTTCCATGCTTCTCCAAATTTCCCTCTAAATCCTCTCATATTGATCCAATATCTTAAAATAGGACTTAGTACTCTCCCAAGGTCTTTTGGTTTCTGATCTACCAAGGTAGAGAGCATACACCCTAAGCCCAAGATTTCCCTTTCTCATTTCTTTCATTGCTTCCTCCCTTTATATATTTTTTCCCAACTCCTCCTCCTTCATGAGCAAGAAGGGATTTATTGATAAAATATAAAAAGAAAATCTTTTTGGAGTTCATCCAAATAGTGGGATTCCTTTTTATCGTTTAAAAATTTGGGACAAGACAAGAGAGCGTATGGTGGGAGTACCTTGCTTATTTTTGGCCTTCCATTTTTTCCATGTGCACCTGCAAGAAAAATATTATTAATTTTAAAAATACTATTAAGAATGAATGGTATGAAATGTAGAATAATTCACCCACTAGAAAAATATGTATATTTTATTATTAATTTATAACCTTGTCTTTTTTGGGGGCCCAATTTAAAATTGGATAAATATTTGTAGCATATTTTTTTAAAGCGAGAAACCCCTTGTGGGGCTGCCTTGGTCTAAGAGACCATGACTAGGGGGTTCTACACTTTCAAAGTCACCCAAGAGTCATGCCTTGCCCTGCTCGCACCAACATTATCAATTGGATTTTAGATACCCAATTAAACTTTTTGGTAGGGTGGATATTTGAACTTGGGACCTCCCTTGGAGGATTGCCCTCTCCTCTCAAACTCACCTACAACACTTGGGTGAATCAAATATTTGTACACATATAATTGCAATAAATTAGGTTCATTCTAATAAGTTACTTTTGTGGAAGATTATTACCCCAAATTAATCCTTTTGCAAAAGCCTTATTTTATTTTCCCAAAACCTTACCAAAATCCCAATTGCATTCAAAACCCTTCCAATTAACTTGGTAGAGTGTAATTAGTCTTTAATTAGGGATTTTATAGGATCTTTAGGTTTTACCATCCCCTAGATTTTATCAATTAGACCCTCTTATTAATGCTTGGAAGCATTAGTAAGGTTTGGTCAAAGTTAAAATTCAAGTATTAATTGATCCTTTGGATCAATTAATTTCTTCTAGGAAGTCCAACGGGTGGGCTATGACATACTATCCCCCTTGGATTAAACACAATCCCTTGTGTTTCTCATTAGTTACTATTTTAGTTAATGCATAAAACAATAAAATCAGTATTAGTCCTTTACAAATAAGATAGAATAATCATCCTTTTACTTATTTCCAGTGTCTCATTCCTAATGGTAAGCAATATCTTCCATCCACAAGAGCACCTTGACCTATAAAAGTGTAAACTATCAATAGTACCATGTTCTTAAAGCAATAAAACATCCATATTGCATTAATAATAAGTATTGAAAACATCATCAACATATAATTTTCATCATGAAAACAAAGCATCTATCACAACATAGTCAATTATAGTAAAATTCTAAAACAAGAGAACTATAGAATATTTCTATATAAATGACATGGATTTATATTTTTCTAATAAATTAGACTCCATTTATCTAATTAAATGCATCAAAAATCTCACAAAGGAGTATCACACCATGCCTTAATAGCTCCTCTTTATGAGTTAACTTGTTTATGCACATGTGTCATCAAAGACTAATACATAATTTTCATACTTCTTTCTTCAAGATACCTATATATATTGAAACCATATTGGAAAACCCATTTGCCACTACTAGTGCATCACTATTGATGTCCCCTAGTACCCATTTTAAATTAGTATATTGCAATATTTGTATCTCAAGAGACACAAATATCAAGTGCATTCCTCAAAAGAGTCTAAGGTACACCACTTAAGACCCATAGAACATGGAGGGTTCGCTTAGCTCTTCCACTTTGACGCAATAGTGTCTCAATAGTGGGAGGAGAAGAACTTTAACACGTCCAATACCTGAGTAAAAAAATACAATAGTAATGATCATATTTACTATGATTTCAATGCCATACTAATATTAATTGTTACACTTACCCCTTGTAAGATATCATTCAAAAAGTTCCATATTTCTTTCCATGTATACCAATCATACTATCACTCATCGATAGTACCTATGACCACATTTATCCCTTGTAAGGTGTCATAACAATCATGCTATCATTCATCGATAGTACCTATGACCACACTTATGACATGTAAGGTGCCATAACAATCATACAATCACTCATCGATAGTACCTATAACTACAATTATGCCATATAAGCTATCATAATGATCCTGATTTATTCTATGTTAAGAGGGGATCCCACACTCTTCTTCAAGGATATATTCCTCAGCTATACCTCCTAAGAGTGTTCCCATATTAAAAAATTTCATGTCTAACCTTTCTCTATTTAGGTTACTTTTAAATCTTAACTAGAATAAGATTCTCTTTTATTAATTTTATTACACACTAATACAGATGCATCCTAAAATACCTCTTCTTTCCCTCCAAGACATTTTTCACTTGATATCTAGTAATTGCAGATAAAATTCAAGAAATCAATAGGTTAGGTAGGGTACTTAGTCCAAGCTTACCTACTTAGGACCTTCCAAAATCTAACTTCTATTTGGAATTGAGCCACTACTCAAAATTAAAACAAGAATACTTCAGTATTAGGGACCATATAGTCCAAATTTTAATGAAATACATTCACATATAATAATCTAATTCACTCATTAGATAAATATTGCTTTATATTACATAAGCAAAAACCCTCCTAGGTTACAATTATCATCCTTGCAATATAAAATGGGTGGTTTTCAACCACTTTTGTAACCCTTAAGTCTATTTTCCTTTGGTCCTATCATTATTCTGTGTTGGACCTAAACCCTCAACTAGAGAAGGTGGTGGGGTAGGTGTTGTAGTGGTTGCTTGACCTCCACCTTGAGTCATTCTTCGAACAACTTGAGTGGTTCTCCCTCACCCAGGATATGTTCGAGCTACTAGTGGATATGATATGATTATTCCATAGCTTACCAATGCCTCATATTACATAGTCAATAATGCAATCTTGTAGTCTTCACTGGCCTGATGCAATTGTGTGTTTTTTACATATAAAGCTGTCATGGTTCTATATCTCCAATAATTTATTTTTACTTATTTTGACTTGAGCCTATCCCATTCTACTATGGATGCATCCATTTTAGTCTCTAATATCCTCCTTTCTTGAGCTCATAAACCATCTTGGTCCTACTCTAGTTGTTTAGTAAGATCTACTCAAAAAACAACCTTTGATGTACCTTCATCTTTCCTAATAGTTTCTTGCATAACCACATCCTTTTCAATAACTACATTGTTTCCTTGGCTCATTTCGAAACCATAAGAAGCCATTTCCTACTTCATATGGTGTGGATTATAAATCGGTAAGAACTAGGAATATGATCATAAGGATAACTATAGGGCTCGTTCCCATTGTGCCCATAAATAGCAATGCCAACCCCAACATAAGTGCTACCATTTTGCATTCCATGGGTAGAAATTTTACTTTCTGAATACTTACGGAGTAATGCATATTTGGTTCTCCCAAATTTTCAGATAATTTTAAGTTTATGATACATAGATTTTGATCATAAATTTTATTGAACGTACCTTGATTATTCAAATTCTATTTGACACCCACCGTCGATCATGTCTCGATTGATGGAGATGTACAATACCATCGATCCCATCATAGTTCTTTTTCCAAATTTTCCAAGATAATAATTCTCCTTACCGAAACACTTGTGGTTGTATCATCTTGTTATGTGTTTCCCATTAATGTAGCCTCAAGGTGTCTTATCACTGCCCTTTTAGAGGCTCCATCGTATGAGCACACATTCACCCATGCATCTCTCTTTTATATGTTGTATTATTTTCACTTATTTCTAGCTTTCAAGGTTATGTTTAGATGTACGCAAGGTACTATTGCAAAAACCTTGATCACGATTATTTATTTGATAATAATTCAACTTTGTGCTAAGTTGAGTTTAGTTATCAACTCATCTCGTTGCTTGATGCAATTTATAGTTCTTCCTGCGTCATACAGGAAATTTTTTTGGTATTCATTTTTATTGGATTATTTACCATGTTGAGATGCATATTTGCCTTATACAAGGGATTATTATGAGTTACTTTGAATTCTAAGTTAACTCTTATTTTCTAGGAATTATTCCTATGATTACATACTTCCCAACAATTTTTATGTTGCTAACTCTATCATCTTTATTTACCAGGGTCATCATACATGTAGTCATTCCTTATCACATTACTGCTTTAAATCCCTAAATATTAGAATTTTGTTTTATTTTTGTATACAAAGAGGGCTCTTAGTGCTTCAAACAACTGATGAATGTTTATGCCCTAGTTTAACTGTGTGTAATAATACCACATGCATTGTGTAGATGGTGGTCCCTTTTTTAAATAATGTAGCACACCTTATTATACTTGACCACCAACTATGTGATTGGATGACATACTTTTTTGCTGAGTCAGGATACTTGGAGAGGTTGGCAAAGTCTCATGTGGTGGTGGTAATTGGGGTTTAACACAAATAATTTATGTCAAAACATATCTTTGTAAATATTTGGGTGATTTCCATGCTTATATATGAAGTTTCACCATCCTTGCTCTCCTTCGCCATACTGATATTTCATGCCAAAAGATGGTTCTAGTGATACGTGGGTAGTTGCCATGTTCAATTAAGTGGAATTTCCAGTGGTTCCACCATTTTCTACACCATAGCTTCTAGTTAAAAACCATGAGTTTATTGTAATATTGATCAAAAATATAAAAGAAAACATTATATTGTTGATCTCTTAACGTCACCCAGACTCCTACCTTATTGCAAGGTAGTATTGCTACTTGTTATTCTAATTGGGAATCTGACCTTCCTATTGTCCCATGGGTTACCTTTCCATAGACAACCTTCAATACCCAATACTCTTAGGAAATTTTATAGCTAACATAGTTATGTTTATGATCAAGGGTATATTTTAGCATAGTCTCCAAGTGGTTCTCTTAAATATGAATACTCAAGTAATTCCAAGGCTACACTTCACATTAAGTAATGTGGTCAATGTCTATCGTATGGATAGGAGTGACAAAACCTCCTATTAGACAAGTGGGTATTCAAACATACCATGCTCTTGGGAATTATCTTATCTATTTCAACAATAATACTCCTTTCCCTTTCTAGCTAACACTAGACTCTTGTTATTTTAAAAATTTGGAGCAACGGTATTAGCTGAGCAATGGTGTGAGAGGATTTTGAATGAATAGCAGTGTAAGAAGATTTTTTGTGGAAAAATCTGAGCAGCAACATCAAAGGGTTTTAAAAATTGGAGCAGTGGCATCAGAGGGTTTTTGTGAAAAATGGTGTGCTCTAGCTATGGTGAGGGAAATTTCAAATTTTTAGTAAGTAGAAAAACTGAATTTGGCAATGGTGATGACGATGATATAGAGAACCCTCCCGATGATGGAAAATATGATGGTTTGGAAGATATAGGTATTGGTGACCCATATGGACCCCCTTTCGGAGGCCACACCACTAGTGGTTATGCTCCACATGCAATTTTTGAAGATCAAACTGTTAGTAGATATATTTTAAGTTAGACTCGAGATTCTCCCCACAAGTCCTATGCTAATAAATTTAGAATCTAGGGACATGTGGTTGTTTCTTCTGAGCCAAACCCTTGCACCTACAATGACAAGGATATCTTCATTCCTCCTAGTGTTATGAACTCAAATATCAACCAAAGCTCTTTATCCCTGATAGGAAAATTCATAGGAGGCTAACCTAACATTGAATCAATCAGGAAATGGGCATCAAAAAATGGTGGCCTAGTGGATCCATGGAAATAAAGGTCATTTCTAGATGTTTTTCTTCATAAGCCTTAGCAACATGTAATACACCAATCACATATTAACTGGTGAACCTTGGTTCTACAACCGTAGAAGCTTGTTATTGCCAAAATGGGTGGAGGAGTTCGATCTTGAAATACAATCTATAAATTTAGTGCATATCTAGTTCTGAATTCTCAACTTGCCCCTCCAATATTAGGATGAGAGGATTTTTCTCCTGCTTACTAAAGCTATTAGGGAATTTTTTGTCCTTGACCCTGTGATGAAACCATAATTGAGGCTAACTCATGCTAGAATCTATGTGATAGAAAATCTTGATTCGGAGTTACCCACCTATGTGGATCTTGTTTGTAGCCTCAAAATAAGATGCTAGACCATTATTTATGAAAACAAACCAGAATTTTGTATTGAGTACCGCACCTAGGGTCACTTGAAGACCCAATGTCTATTGTTGAGAAAGGAGACTACAAAAAATCTAACCCAAAAATTCCTAGCAGCTAATTGTAATGATGGAACTATTCATGGAAAGAATGTTTACCAAGCTAAGCCGACTCAAAATTTGACCGCCACCATGGACACCGAGAAGCCTGTTGATGCACCAAGAAGTCCTAAAGAAGGAAAATGAGGTAATCTCTCCAAACCTTGAATCTTCTCACTCTAAAAAAAATTGCTCATTTTTTAATTAAAAAAACCCTTTAAGATCTTTGTGTGATTCTATATAGGATTCTATAAATGATCTCATACATGAACCTTGTTAGACCTATTCTAATGCCTATGAGATTAAAAATTCCCCTTCAACATCCAGGACATTTTGGACTTCATTTGTCTTATAAATATCTAAACTTTCTTCAATATAAGTCTGGCAAACCCTCGAATCAGTAAGAACCTCTACTCAATGTGTTTATTCCCATATCTTCCCATCATGGTGAATATGTCCTTAGTTATGGGATGAAATCTCTTGATACGAATCTTGATAACCAAAACCCTAGCCCTCAAAAATCTATTTCCAAAAATCAAAAGAAAATTTTAGCTGACATAGATTATAAAAAAGCAAAAAGAGGGAGGCCTAGAAAATAGGATTTAAGGCAAAAGGAAGCTGAAGAGAGTATTTCTAATGGCTCTCAACCCACTATTATCTCCTCTTCAGGTGAGCATAATCATTCTAATATTTCCACAGATGATGGGAACAGAACCAAACCCCCTCTGACACCTTCACATGGAGGAGGTAAGAAATATTTAAATTATTTCAAATGAAGATTATCTCATGGAATATGAGAGGTATTAATGGATGAACCAAGCATAGAATCCTTTCATCCATTATAAAAAACATTAAGCTGACCATCATCTTGTTGTAGGAAACTAAGATCAATGAAAACTACCAAGATAGAGTTATTAAGGCTATATGGAAAAATTATGGAGTTGCTACCAGACCTACTTGGGGAGTGTTTGGTGTTCTTATGTGCCTATGTGACCCTGCTAAAGTACAAGATCATATTTTATCACCTTTTTATAGGATCACCAACATTGCTTTTTATTGCAAAGCTTCAAATGTTCAGTAGGTTTTATCTAATGTGTATGCTCCTAATACTATGTTTGATCAACGAGAACTATGATTTTCTATGAGGAATATATGGTAGATATTCCAGAGTTAGACTTGGATGATAGTTGGTGATTTCAACTCACCGTTATACTCTACAAACAAAAAAGGAGGTACTCTTATCTTACCTTAGATTTTTGAATATTTTCTTGAATTCATTGATCAGTGTGGTCTTACAGACATCCACCTTCAAGGAAGTAAATTTACATGGACCAGTAGGAGAGTGGGGGCACAACATATTTTAATGTGATTGGATAGATTTATTATTTCTTGTGAAGCTCTTCAATCCTTTGGAGATGCAACTCTCCACTCTCTTCCTTGGATTGGGTCTGACCACAACCCTCTGGTTTTAGAGGGGCTAAACACTGCCTCTTTCAAGTCTCCTTTCTAGTTTGAACCTATGTGGATTCAACACCCAAATTTTAGAAGCAAAGTACTTGAATGGTGGAGAAAATATTTTCCTGGTAAATGATATGGAATGAACACTCGAGAGCAAGATGCAAGAATGAGCATGATGAAAAACTTAAATTGAATTCAAACCAAAAATATTTTTATAGGCATGTCTGCCTTTACAAAAGTACCATTTAATGCATCGAATCCATGTGAGCATTAAATTTTGTACAATTCTAATCCCTATCATTCCTTCCCACTGAGGAACCATTGGTCCCCAATGCATAAAAGAAGAGAAACATGTGGAGCTGAAGAGTGTTGGGTACTACCGAAAATGCACTCTTGTTACAAACCATGAAGATCAAAATGACAAAGTTATAAAAATTTTCAAAAAATAAAAATCTGACATTGGATCTGGAACATGCTAAAAAAATACTCTCCAATGACTGTAAACACTGCGATGCTAGCAGAAAACTAAAATTGGTCCTTGAATTTGGTAGAAGACAGTAGCAACTAATGCAGAAAAAGGTTTCTCGAACCATATGCCAAGAGCCAAGTTGGAAATTGTGGATGCATTTGATTTTTAGTTTTGAATGTTGGACCACATGCATTAATGAAAGACAATGAATGAAATGATTAAATTAAATTAACTAAAAAAATAATTTAATTTAAATGAGGGTTTATGGAATGCATTTGAAAAATGGTGGTGGATGTGCAATGGATTGAATAAATGGCATTAAATTATTGGTGATCGGGACAACGGTCAAGTGGGCCTAAACGACATGTGAGGTGGAAAAATATTAAATTAAATTAAAAATAATTTAATTTAATTTAATTAATGCATGGTTAATTGTTGGCATTAAATTATGGGTGGACTGGGACAACGATCAAGTAGACCGAGACAATGGCCAACGAGAAATATTTAATTTTACGCATAATTATGGTATTTAAAAATACCTGCAATATTAAATATTTTAATTTTAAATTAAATTAAATAAAATTTAATTTAATTTTAAAATTTCTCCAAGGGAATGACAACGGCTAAAAACACGTGCAAGTGGCAAATGCATTAATGAATGCAGGTTAATGATAGAAAAATTAAATTAAATTAAAATTTTTAATTTAATTTAATTTATGAAAATTAATTTTAAAATTTCTCCAAGGGAATGACAATGGCTAAAAACATGGGCAAGTGGCAAATGCATTAATGAATGCATTTTAATGATAGAAAAATTAAATTAAATTAAAAATTTTAATTTAATTTAATTTAAGGAAATGTGTCCAGAAGTATGTGCAACACCCACCAGGATCAAATGGTTGTCACCATGGTTTTGAGGTGGAAGTTGGCAAAAAATCTTCTCGTAGCTCATCGCCTGAAATTAGGAGATCATCATTGAAAAATGTTGAATCAAAAAACAATAGACATCTAGGGCTGTTGAGATTAGATGGAACTAGATCAGACAACGATGACAATAGATCAATGTTTGGAACAACATCACCAGGAGGAACGAGTGAATCATGTAGTACATAAAGCACGATGATGATAGTAGAGATGGCAGCTAGTTCTTCAACTAGAAGGGATGGATATGCATTGAGAGATTCCAAAGATCTTAGATTTACATCAGAAAAAATATCACTACCATTAGCAACATCATCTAATGGCAAGATGGTGGGCCTTTTACCCACATATATTGGTTTGAATCTAGGTGTTGCTTCTTGATTTTTAGCAAATTATTCTTCTTCAATAGGAAGGATTTCATCATACTATAGAATGGATTTCCTGTACATTGGAACATTTGGAAGAGATACTACTGGAATGATCTCAATTGTATGATTAATTGCTCCTTTAGGTGGTAAAGAAGTGGGTTCTTGAAACACACTTTCATATTTCTATAGTATTTTGTTTACTTGGGAATTGTTGAATTTAGAAGTAATGGTGTGTTTGTGCCCTTTGTCTTTTTCTTATTATTCTTTTGAAAAATGAAAATAAGTGCAAGTGCTTGAGCATTATTACTAGATTTTCTGGTAAGAAAAATATTATTTGATTGCTTTGTAAATATTGGAGTGCTTTTAATGAGAAAAGTTTTTTGATATTTTTGCAGTGTGTATGTATTTTTATATGCATCATATTTTTCTCTCCTATCATATTGATATGGTTTACCAAGAAGTAACCCACAACAATGCATTGGTGTGACATCACATGTCACTGAATATTAAAATTTGAGGTCAAATGCAAAATCTAGGGTGCTCGTGTGTGTTATTTTGGATGTGTTTGTGATGTCCTTCCACCCAAGAGAGTATGGGCAAGGATGTTTTGAAGTAGGGAGCTTAATCTTGTCAACAATGGACTACGCAATCAGGTTCTTTTGTGAGCCATTGTCAATTATACAATCTACTACAAAGTTATGGAGTAAGTGAGCTTTAGTGAAAAACATATGGTTATGGTCACTAGCTCGAGAATGGTGATTTATGAGCATTACATTATTGAGTTTCCCTCTCAACTCTTCATAAATTTCTTCTTCACTAGAGATCTTGATGGGGTTATCACAAGTCCCCTCATCAGAATGTACAAAAATATTCTTCTTCTTTTGTAATTGTGGGCATTGATTTTTATCATGGCCTTACCTCTTACAATAGTTACAAAATTTAGTGGTTGGAGCATGAGAAAATGAATAAGAAGAAGAAGAAGAATTTTTAGAAGCAAAGTATGCATAAGAAGTGGGATTAACAAAAGAATAAATGTTAGGATATCTCTGTTGATGCACCCATCCTCTGTTGATGCACCTGAGTAGCTAGGCTCCCGACATTGTGCAATGAACTTCTCTTTAGCTAAAATGGTATGTTTAAAAACATCATTTAATGTAATGCAAACAGTGTATTTAACTTCTCTGTAAAAGTGGTTTAGAAGACCACTTTTAAACTTTGCAATCAAGACCGCATCAGAATATGAGATCCCAAGTAATACTCGAAAGTGGTTGAAGTTATGGATAAAATCCTATATTGATTACTTTTTTCCTTTATGGAGTCATAGCCATTGATTTAATAAGTCATCCTCATAATTTTATGGATAAAAAGAAGCCATTAAAATTTGTACCATCTCCTCCCACGTACCAATTTTACAATTGGTGATTAGGACTTTAGCTATGTTAGAAATTTTAAGCTTTACAATTGGAACTTTTACCATCTCCAGAGTCTAGTAGTACTCGAACCAAGTATACATGTCAATAATATAGTTGTTGAGTACATCAAGATCCCGAGAGCCTTCATATAATTTCACATCACACTTTGGACAAGAAGAATTTAAATAAATTTGTATGTTTTACAATATGGCAACCATTTTTACCATTTGTTCCTATTGTGCTGCCAATTATTCCTATTGAGCTGCCCTTTGTTCATCGTGAGAAGTTGTGAGTTCATCCAATTTTTCAATAATGGCCATGTTTGTCACCATAGATCAACTAGGAGTAGTCAAATGCTTGTTGGGTGTCAGTGCACCATTGGACAAATTCAACAACTAGTACTTATGAAATGTGCACAAAAATCAATGCCCAAATTATTAGTGGGTTTACAACACTCCAATAGACAGTTGATGGAAAACACAGTGCAAGCGAGGCCCTAACGATTAGGAAGGTGGATAAAACAATCAACCAACAAAAATCACACAATAGGCCAAGCACGAGGTGGACAAATAGCCAAACGGTTACAAGAGTTTGGAGGACTATGTTAAATAAATAACAAATCTAAGCATAAAAATTTGGATCAAGATTTGAGGGTTGGGATCAAAGCAACCTTGACTAGCTGAAGTTTAGTGACTAGAGGGACCTCATCTAGAGTTTTTGAATTAGGAGTGCTCGAAGGTCCTTCCAAATAAAAAGAGTTTTTGAATGAAAAATGCTCAAAAGGTGTGTGAAAAATGGAAGAGTGTTCCTCCCAAGCCCAAATATGTTGGTGGTTTTCTCATTCCCCCTATGAACCAACCTAACCTAGGGGAAGAGGATACTTTCCAATCCAAAATTCATCTCTAATACCACTGATATGGAATGAACACTTGAGCGCAAGATGCAAGAATGAGCACAATGAAAAACTTAAATTGAATTCAAACCAAAAATATTTTTATAGGCATGTCTACCTTTACAAAAGCAACATTTAATGCACCCAATCAATGTGAGCATAAAATGTTGTACAATACTAATCCCCATCAGTAACCCAATTGTAATATTAACTCAAAAACTTCGGCATATCAAGAACAACATGAAATTATGGAACAAGGAAACCTTTGGGAATTTATTTGTTGCAAAAAGAATCATTGGTGATAAGATATGGGCCATTGAAAATTGTATCCAATACAAGGAACATGATGTGGAGTTTAGGGAACAAGAAAGAGAGCTATTGGTTGAATATCACAATATTTTTTCATGGAGAAAACCTTTTGGTGGTAAACATCGAGAGCTCTCTAGCTCAAACAAGGTGATTCCAATACGAAGCATTTCCATTCTTTCACCCTTCGATACAAAAGCATCAACAAAATAAAAAAATTGATCAGCTCAGATGGCACCAGCATGGAAAAGTAAGAGGAGGTGAGACATGAATCTGTAGCACATTTCCAAAACATTCTTGGAATGGGTCAACTGAGTAACGCTCAAGTTGTTGATTCCTTTCTCAAATATATTCCATTTTTAGTCTTTAATAAAAATAATGATAGACTACTGGCCAGATTTTCTGTAGATGAAATTAAATATGTTGTATTTTCCATGTTTTTTGATAAAGCACTTGGGCTTGACAGTTTCTCTCCCTACTTCTCTCAGCATTTGTTAGCACTAATGTAACCAAAGCCATTCAGTTTGCTCAAGCGATCAAGTGCATCCTGAGAGACTTCAAATCCACATTTATCACCCTTGTCCTGAAGACTTTGCAATGCAGAACAATTTTTTGATTATAGGTCGATTAGCTTGTGCATTGTCATCTACAAAATTTTGACCAAGACCATTGCCAATAGAATGAAGAAACTGATACTTGGTATTATTTATTTATTTTAAGGTAGCACAATCAAGGGAAGGCTTATAACTTATGGTATAATAACTATTCACAAATTGCTCCACTCTATCTCAAAAAACAAAAAGTCAAGCCTTTTTCTCAATTTAGATATCACTAAGGTATTTGATAGGGTATCTTGGATTTTTTTATGTGTTGTGTTGGCAAAATTTGGCTTTCATCTAGAGTGGATTACCCTAATCCAGGAATGTATTTCATTTTCCTGGTTTTCTATCATTGTAAATGGTGTTGCTACTAGGTATTTCAAGAGAAACCAAGGAATTGGGTAGAGGGATCTTCTTTCCCCTTATTTACTCATTATTCTTGCAGAATACCTTGGGAGAGCACTCAATTATGCCTACTCTAATGGTACTATCTCTAGGATAAATACCTCCTCCATCTCCCAACCAATCACGCATCAACAATTTTTTTATGATATGTTACTTGCAACCAAAGCTTCAGTTCCTAAAGCAAGGGTAATCAAGAATATCCTAGTCTGCTATGAGCTTGCTACTAGAAAAAAGGTTAATTTTTAAAAAAGTAAATTGTATTTCCTGAATACTCCCATTGATAGATAGCAAATGATTGTTGGAATCCTGGGATACAACATATCAAGTCTTCCTTCCACCTATGTAGGTATACCCCTTTTCCATGGTAACCCTCAGAAAAATATCTGGAACAACATCTTGGATAAAATTCCAAAAAAGTTGATCGGATGGAAAGGTTGTCTCCTCAGCAAGATAGTGAAAGCGACTCTTATCCAAGCTTGTTTGCAAGGTGTTTCAATGTATTTATTTTTGGTATTTAAAGCTCCATATTCTATTTACAAGAATATTAAACATATAAAAATGATATTTATTTGGTTAGGAAGCAAAAATACCAATATAATTCCCTTGGTTACTTGGAACAAGATCTGCTTGAAGAAGAATCAAGGAGGGTTGGATTTTAGGAAAGCTAGTAAGATGAATTCTACTCTCATTGGTAAGCAAGGTTTGAGAATTATTCAAAATGAAAAAGCCATCTAGACCCATATCATAAAGAATAAATACCTATAGTAGCGAGCCTTTCTAAGTGACGAACTGATTTCGGTTGTGTAGACACTAAAATCACATAAATCAGATAATACTGCCAATGCACCACTTATGCAACTCTTATTGACATCACATACCCCCATTGGGAAACCTTATAGGCTTACATAAGGCTCTAGGACACTTTTGGAAAGTTTCCCATCAGTTTTGGAAATTTTTGGGTCACCTAGTTCATGATCGTCCCACCCAAGGATGGTCACAAATAGGATTTATTGTAATCGTCCCACCTAGGGATGGTCACCCTTAATTATCCCTAGGTGGGACGGTCCCCAAACAGAGCATGCAAAAGTTAATAGACGCATGAAATTGTAATCAATTCCTACTATTTCTGCATCCAATCAACCCAAATTTATTTGGGGCCTATCATTGAAGTCAGTGAATCCAAATTGGAGGCCCCAAATGGGTAATCTTCCCCCACCAATGCATGGCAATGAATTGGACAAGTGACGACACCTACCTTGCATGACAATACTTTCCCCTTTCTCACATGAGCCCTATTTGGGCTATAAATTGGTGTGTGCTCACCCAATTTCAAAGGAGAAGACTTGAATATTATACCACGAAGTGCTGCTCTATTTCCTTCTCACCTGTGCCCTCGATTTCACCTTGTATTTTCCTCGAAACCCACTTTATTCAAAGTTACTTTTAGGGGTATTACAAAACATACACAATAAATTCCAAAACATATAAAATTGAAGAGAAATATGACCCCCATCTGCCTACAAATCAATTAGGAGAGTTCCCAACCAAATCCCTTTGGAATTGGTGACAATTTCCAACCATTTTTGTAATCGTCCCAACCAGGGATGAATAACAATCCTAATCATCCCACCTAGGGATGGTTGAGAAATAGTGAGTAATTTTGGTAAATTTCCACCATATATTAGTTTTATACTCTTACTAACCTTGTGTTAAAATTTTGTGAAGTTTGAAGCTATTTTGATAGGTCAATTAGAAGTTTTATGATTGCAAGTCTTATTGTCCTTGCCATGGATGATCATAGTTTTTGCTAATAATTTCCTTTTAATTCATGCTCAGATATTTACAAAACTATCTTATCAATGCTATGTCATAATTAGGAATCATTTTGGAAATATTTTTATTTATTAGGAATAGCTTTTGGTGTTTCTATATGCATGATTTCTATGTTTCCCTCTCACAAATGCATATACTTTTTATGAATTTCACTCCCTTGTGTGTAGGTTTAGGTATGCTAGATGTGAGGAAGGAGCTAAGCGGTAGGCTAGAATAGACTTGATACTAGCTCTCAAGTGTGGGTCATGATAAATACAGTGGAACACGCCATTAAGTCCCTTTGGAAGGATTCGATCCTTGTATTTTTAAAATGTTGAAATGTATCAAGTTGAGCAACCCTAGAGGGGAACACATTTGTAACCCATTGAAATGATTTAATTATGAATAAAAATAGGAATCCAACCCCTTTCATTATTGCAAATTAATCTTGTTTCAATAGTTTACACGTTTTACATCATTTTTCCCTTGCAACGTTTTCTTGAGCCATATTTTACATTTTAATAACAAACCCCTCATGGCATGCCGTTTTTTGTGCTTCTTCAAGTTGGATCGTATTTTTGGAACTTTGTGATTAATATGTGACCCATCCTAAAATTTGGGCTGAGGTGGAAATTGGGAAATAGAACATCTATTAAATTTTGGGAGGACATAAGTCTCAGTAATAACCCTTTGATTAGTGATGGTAGTCTCTCCTACATCAAGCCAATCACTGATTGCCTGTTTGGTTCTAAGGTATGCAATTTCTTTTTTATAAACTGTAATGGATCCAGATGGAAGTCCTTTCCCTCTGTCAACATCAATATTTCATAATCCTCTGATTTTTTTATTATTTTTTGTTTGTTGCACACCACTATCATTCCTAGTAACTCAAATTCTTTAGACTCTATATTCTAGCACCTTTGTGAGGATGGGATTTATACTGTTAAGTCTGCCTACTACATCCTAACCAGAGAAGTCAACTCCTAGCCTGAAATTAAGACTGTTTGGTTGAAAATTCTAATCCCTAAAGCTACCCATTTTTTTTGGCTTGCTTCTTTAAACAAAATCTTGACCATTGACAATATAATCCACAGAGGCCTAATACTTCCTAATCTATGTGTCCTCTATAAAAATAGTTGGGAATCTATGATCCATATCTTTATTGAGTGCCCATTATTTAATTAAGTTTTGTCTTTCTTTCTCAAGTTGGCCAACATGTATTGGGTATACCCAAAAAATCTTATTGAGGTATGCCATCAGTGGCCAAATCCGTTTCTGAATACAAAAATCCTTGTTTTTTGGTTGTATTATTTTCCTCATTTTTTGTGGCAGGTATGGTTGGAGAGGAACAACAAAATTTTTGGCACTATTGCAAAATATGCAATATTAGTTTTCTCCCAAGCTCTATCATTTGCCATTGGGAATGCTAATCTCATACAAGATGAAAAGCCCAAGAACAAATGGAAATTATCTATTTTCAATACTTTAAAATTTAAGATTGACAACCCCCTCAAGGTCCTCCAAAATCTAATAGGTCAATGGCGAAATGGATTCCCCCGAATTGTGGATGGTTTAAGCTCAACGTTGATAGAGCCTCAAAGGGAAACCTTGGTAGGGTTGGAGGAGGTTATATTTTAATAAATAGTTAAGGTAAAGTCTTGTGCATGTTTGTTGAGTCCATGGGCAGTCAAACCAATAATTTTACTAAATCTTGTGAGTTATACCTTGGCCTCCTCATTTTCAAGAGACTTCCGTTTGAAAGACTTATCATAGAGAGTGATTTTATTAATGTCATTTGATGCATCCAAAAATGTTAGCTTCCTACTTGGAGCATGTTCAACGTTCTCCAAGAAAACTTGAAGATAATTGAAGGTATCAGACATGTTACAATTCAACATGTTTACCCAAAAGGAAACAAAGTTGCTGACCTCCTTTCCAATCAAGGAGTTTAACAGGACAACCTCCAAGTTTGGTATGGCAATTTCCCTCAATGTAATGTCACCCACACTAATGCAAATGGAAATCTTAATATTTAACTTGTTGTTGGTGTTGATGTGGTTGATTTGGGGCCTAGTGGTTGGATATGGTTTGGATGACATGGATGCCAACATATATCCTCTTTTTCCTTATGCATTTTTGTGCAACCCGTATTGGGGAAATGTTTAGGAGATATAGAGAATTCACAAGGTAACTATCATCTGTGAACCCAGATGACAAGGAATGTGGAAATTTCACAAGGTAACTGTCACTTGTGAACCCAAGTGGCAAGGAATATGGAAATTTCACAAGACAACTATCACTCATGAACCCATGTGGCAAGGAATGGCAAATAAAACTACTAATTTATAGCATAGTGGAAGTGGTTTCTTCAATAATCTCATAGATTGAACCTCGTTGAGCCAAATACTATAATATTAGTTGGAATTTCGATAGTATTTTGTTTCCTTTTGGGTATCATTGTTGTAGTTTGGACCATTATTCCTTTTTGTTTCTATCTGCACCTTTTTGGTTTAAATTTGGCTATTTTATTCCCCGTTGGGGTTGTTTATTTTTAGTTCAGTTAGTTCACTTCTAGCTAGCTGTCTTTGTTGCATTTGTGTAGAATATTTTGGGACCTTTCAAAACCCTTTTTATCAACAAATAAAAAAAACACTAGGCTCATGTTGGATCTCTTTAAACCCATACATTTAGCATATGCCTTGAAGACTAAATGTTTGGAGAGAAACGACTGCTCTCTCAATAACAATTAATTCCAATATTTAGAAGCCAATTCAGATATCACATATTCAATTACATGCACAAAAGAAAACCTGATAATAGAATTCAAATCAATAATTTCAATTAAATCAATAGAAGTATAAACTAGCCACTTAAGGAGGGCAGATCCCCACCACAAATGGGTAAATTATAATGTGAATATGCAAATGAAAATATTGATGATAAGATAATAAAAACTACAACACTTGGATAGCTAAATAAGAATTAATTTGAAGTTGTGGAACATAGCCGATGACTATGTTATTTGGTATGTAACATGGCTCCCTCTCTTAGAAAGATTTGTCCTCAAATATGGAAAGGATTGGAAAATATTCTCAGACACCCATATAACATCTTCTTGTGGAGGGTCCTGCAACTTAATGAGGAACTCTTGAATTCTAGTCATCTATTTTGCTAAGATGGAGGTTAAAATTTGTAAACTAGTTTGTCCTATTAGAAAATAGTTGTAGAATGTGTCTTCATATCTTCCTTTGATGCCAATTGAAAATATTGAACACGTTCAAGAAATAGTTGCTAAGCGGATATACTTCATGAAGTAATTATCTCCTTTTCGTGTTGGTTTTGTTGATCGTAAATAAATCTACTTATTCTAACACATGGTGGAAATTACACAACAAAAATCCTCTTGTTTGTATGCACTGTATACAATGTACACTTTAGTTTATATAACAGATTTTCGGCTTCACCAATTTGAAACCATTGGCTCTAACCTACTCTTGAATATCCACTGAAGATTATTGATTATGTTAGGTATCCACATGGTAAATTATGGTGATATGGCTTAACCTTTGATTGGATAATTAAAAATTTAGAGAATAGATTAATTTTAGGGTTGCAACACCAAGTAAATCATCAAAATTACGTGATATATGACTTCATGGAAATCGAACACAACAAGCAAAAAAAAATTAATTGCAAGCTTCTGGAACGAAGCAACTCCTTGGTCAATAGAGGTAAAAAATTTGTAATTGCTATATCTATTGCTTGGTCAATAGAGGTTTAATTGATTAATCATTGATATAACGAACACCTGAACTACCCTTGTTTTCATGTCGTTGCTGAGAGTTAAGACTGATTGATCGTAACGATATTTTTCTACTTTAGACTGTAGTTTTAATTTTAATTTAATCCTTCCTTGTAATAATGGTTGTTGAATCCTAAATTATTTTCTTGTGTCTGATTGGTGGAGAATATTTGAGATAGTTGCACAGGGATTTTTGTGTATTTTTTATTAACAGGTATGCAAATTCAATTATCCTTTTTAACATACAATAAATTATGCCTTCCCACGAATTTAGAACATCACTGCAATCTTTAAACAATCATCCAAGATAATTTTATTTTGATTCATCCACGAATTATCATCTTCATATCACCGGTTTATGAGTCCAACATTACAAGCATGCGCGTGTTTCTATATTAACTTTTTTTTTTACTTTACAGAAACTGGTTGTAACGGAACCCTAAAAATTGTTTGCAAGCTTCTATCATCGTGACTCAGCAGGCTTAAAATAATTAATTTAATTTGGCTTACAAAGGATAAAAAACTTTGAAACTTATGCACCAAATTAAATTTGCACGTTCTCTCACTGTTGCTTTCTTCCCCGGGATGCACAAGTAATCTGTTCTTTTATTTTAAATTTTCAATGATGTGAGCACAATTTTGGGTGTGCGAATCGAACAAAGACATCATACAAGCTTGTTTTTTTGCATATGTACTATAACCCTAGTATGCAGTGGATGTGACACCTTTACATGGTTGATTTGTTTATTAACTATAAATAAAGGGTTTTCTAAAGTGTACAAGGGTATTTTTATCTATTAGTTATAGTGAAATGGGTAATATGTGAAGTGGAATGGGCTAATTTATCCATAAATTATATGGAAATTAATGTGATTTAGAATTATCAAATGCTACAGATTAGATGCTTGATAATTATTAGAGAGAAAATAAAAGAACAAGAAAAAGAAAAGAGGGAGCCTAGAATGAGGTTATGTGAAGGAAATAAAAAGATAATAGAAAGTCCTATAATGACAAGCGGGTGAAAGTCCTATGGTGCTCAACATGGGAAGCCTTAAGCATAGAAAAATAGGTGGTAACAACTTGGTTATAGGATTTGAACATACATTTGTGATAATGACATTTTAAGAGAGGATCATGGAAATGTCAAGAAATTTGATTTACTAACATTAATTTTAGTAGTGTTTTTAATAGAAATACAAAAGTTGATAGAGGTAGTGTTTTTCAAAATAATAATGGTAAAAATATCCTCACTTTCTCAACATCATATACAACTTCAACTAACAAGTTTACCAAGGTTAGGGCACTTCTTACAAGAATTAAAATAAAATTGAGAAAATAATGGAAATATATTTCAATTGAGGGGGATTTACAAATTATCATTAATGCTATTAAAAAAATTGGAGATGGGAATTAAATAAAAAACTATTAATGTTGATGTTTAATCTATTGTTGGAGGTAATCTCTTAAAAATGTGAGCATATGGATAGTAAATAATTTAGTTGGTGGTGTTAAATTTTTTCTTGATGAAATTTAAATTTTAAAAACCAACCCTCATCTTCATAAAATGATATCAAGAACTCATTGTAAAAACATAATAAGTTAACTAAAAATATATTTGATAAAAAAATTTAAAATATCCTTCATGTTAAATATATATAATATTTTAATAATATAATAAAATTTACTCAATTCAAATAACATATAACTTGACCAAGGTTTTGCACGTGAGCTAAGCTAGAGAGGAGAGGGTAATCCTCCCACCCTACAAAAATAATTGAATTGATACCCAGAATCCAATTGATAATGTTGGTGCCGGCAAGACGGGGCACGACTCACAGGTAACTTTCACCCACTCGTCGTGGTCTCTCGTGGTAAATAAAAAGATAATAGAAAGTCCTATAATGATCAAGATATAGAATAACATAGATGGGAAAGTAGATGGACTTCAAGGAGTGAAAGAACCTGGTCCTAGTGGTGGGTTCAAAGAGAGGGTGTGGGAAGTGTGGACAAGAAAGATACAAAGAAAAATTATTTTTCTAAGAGAAAGATCATGGTAAGGGTAGCTAGAAAAGAGATCTTTGTAAGGGTAGTATAGGAGTGAAGAAGTTGGTGGTAGATGGAGACTCTCTAAATATTATTAATTGCTTAAAATAAAATTATAAAACACCACAATCACCTTTCAACCACCAATTACTTCCAACCATACTATTTATTTAAATTATACAATAATGTCCAACCATACAACCACTTGCAATCATACAATCATTTTAAATTGTACAACCAAACACAATTGTACAATCATTTCCTTCTATTATACAACAATCAATTTTATCTAGCAACCTTTGTAAGCATACAATTATATAATTTTTCAATTGTACAATGGGATAATTATTTCTAACTTCGGAACCACCCATCAACTTATATTCGTCTCGCCTCCAAAATAATAAGAATTTATGATATGCCCTCTCTCTTGATAATAATTTCGGGGGCACCTCCAGTTACCATACCAATCCCTCTGCCTACTCATTTCAGAAGTGGATTCACCTTGAACGTTACCGATCAGGTACATGAAGTGTATCTCATATTGAGCAGGCCTACTACTAGAGAAATCATTGGTATTGGTTTCATTGGCTCTGTGTTGTATGTGCCCCAGCCAGCGTGTGGTAATTGCCTTTGTTGTAGAATATTTACAAATATGGTGCTCAGCATGGGAAGCCTTAAGCATAGAAAAATAGGTGGTAACAACTTGGTTATAGGATTTGAACATACATTTGTGATAATGACATTTTAAGAGAGGATCATGGAAATGTCAAGAAATTTGATTTATTAAAATTAATTTTAGTAGTGTTTTTAAAAGAAATACAAAAGCTGATAGAGGTGGTGTTTTTCAAAACAATAATGGTAACAATCTCCCCACTTTCTCAACATCATATACAACTTCAACTAACAAGTTTACCAAGGTTAGAGCACTTCTTACAAGAATTAAAATAAAATTGAGAAAAAAATGAAAATATATTTCAATTGAGGGGATTTACAAATTATCATTAATGCTATTAACAAAAATAGAGATGGGAATTAAATAAAAAACTATTAATGTTGATGTTTAATCTATTATTGGAGGTAATCTTTTAAAAATGTGAGCATATGGATATATGGATAGTAAATAATTTAGTTGGTGGTGTTAAATTTTTTCTTGATGAAATTTAAATTTTAAAAACCAACCCTCCTCTTCATAAAATGATATCAAGAACTCATTGTAAAAATATAATACTTTAACTAAAATATATATTTGATAAAAAAATTAAAAATATCTTTCATGTTAAATATATATAATCTTTTAATATTATGATAAAAGTTACTCAATTCAAATAACATATAACTTGACCAAGGTGTTGTAGGTGAGTTGGAGAGGAGAGGGTAATCCTCCCACCCTACCAAAATAATTGAATTGATACCCAAAATCCAATTGATAATGTTGGTGCCGCATGACGGGGTACGACTCCTGGGTAACTTTCACTCGCTCGCCGTGGTCTCTCGGACGAGCGGCCTTTTCACTTTAAAAAAATAAATAAATAACATATAACTTAAATTAAATACTAATAATATAAATTTCAATGGTAACCTGAAATAATAGTAAACCTTTCAATTTCATAAAGGCCCTAAAAAGTCATTAGACTTTCTTAAGGAAAACCCTAAAAAATAATAAATCATATAAACAATAAAACTTGAATCAAGAGGAGGAGCGGAGCGGAGCAGAAGAGTTTTTAATTTTTTGGGTGGGAACTGCAGAGTTGGCGATGATGGCGACGTCGGGAGTAGGTGTTGCAAGAAATTCTTCAGGTCCTACAGGTGTTGTTGGGCCCGTAGGCCCACTTGACAGGAATCTCAGTGAAGACCCAAACGATGTGGTGAAACTGACGGATGGCGATGGGCGCCGCTTTGAAACCATTAGGGTTTCATCCCCTTCTCCTTCCAAAGAACCTCCTTGGTCTTTTTACTTTGTTAAAAAAGTGCGGTCTTCATCCGATGTGTTTTCATTCCAAACTCCTTTGCCCTTCTCTATTACGGGCACTGAAGTCTCCTTCCATAGTGAGGTCATGGAGCCGCTGATCTTCCAAGAGTCTCTCTCTTATTGGGAAATTTTTCGATGCTCGGCCTGATATGGAAACTATCCGCGAGTGGGCTCTATCCAAATGGTGGCTTTCGGGCAGCTTGGAGTTAGTGGCATTTCCTAGGGGGTTTTTCATGATAAGGCTAAACAATGCCCTTGACACCCACCGCATCCTTACCAGAGGGCCATGGTTTTTTTATCGTCGTAGCCTATTTCTGCGAAGATGGGGGGAATATTTTGACCTTGAGACTCAGTCTATCAATATCACACCGATTTGGGTCAAACTTCATGGGCTCCCCCCATAGTTCTTCTACAACGACGCACTCAAAGGCATCACTCAACCAATTGGATATTTTGTCGCCATTAACCCTGCTACCCGAGCCAGAACTAGAATGACCTATGCTCAAGTTTGCATCATGGAAAATCTAGACTCGGCTCTGCCTACTTGCATCGGCATCAACTACGGGAGCTACAGAAGACACCAAGGAGTTGAGTATGAAAACAAGCCCACTTTTTGCTTGGAGTGCAATACTCAGGGCCATCTACTTTCTCAATGCCCTTCCCAAAAAAAGAAATCCCCAGTGATTTGGGCTAAAAGTTGGATACTCAGATCTAGACTACCTAGAAAAAGGCTACTACCCAAAGTCATGTCCGATCTACAAGCCCTCCTAAGACCTCTACTTCAGATCCAGTCAAACCCAACAAGGTAAGCGCTCTGCCTCCTTGATCTAATAATTTTTCCCCCTTAAATAATCTTCATATTGGAGAGGACATTTCAGATGACCTACCCATAGATCTAACCGTCTCGTCCACACCCACTTTGATCTAGTCCCCTTTTTCCAAAGGAAATTCTGCAATGACCTTTCCAAACTCACCCATCGATTTCGGTCCCTCACACCTTCCTCTTCCCTTCCCACCCCTTCCCCCATCTCAGAGCCCCCTTCCCCACACCCCTGAGTTTGATACCCTATTCCAGCCTCCCTGCTCTTCATCCCCCCACCGGCCTACCCTTGGTATTGAATCCACCGAAATCCACCAAACCTCCAGCCCGCTAAAATATCCCAATCTTGCACCCAAAGTAGACGTCAACAAAGACCAGAGGAGGGGACGATCGACAAATGCAAAAAAACTCTCCAAAGCAGCTGAGATCGAAATGGCTGACGACACAGTTCCTAGCACCTTGGGCCCCATTTCCGAACACTCCATCACAACCCACCAAGACGAGGATGAAGTGAGACCCAAACTAACTTCGTCTCAAGGGAGAGGTAGAGGTCGCAAAGCAAAATCCAAATCATCCCGATGAAGATAGTCTCTTGGAATGTCAGAGGCCTAAATGGAACTGCAAAATAGAAAACTATTAAAACAGGAAGAAAATATCTAAAACCAAATATCATGTTCCTTCAAGAATCCAAATTAGATGAGAATAGCAGCACTCAAGTCTGCAAGCTAATCTTGGAAAAAAACAATTTTGCCTTTTGCCCCTCCACAGGGGCATCCAGGGGTCTCCTTTGTTTATGGGACCAGATTACCATTGAAGGGAAAGTTATTTCAGTCTCAGACAGAACCATCAACATTCTGTTTACTAATAAAGTCACTCACCTCCAGTGGATCACCACCAATGTTTATGGACCTAACAGTCCTGTTAATAGAAGACTGTTGTGGGATAACATTTCTGCAATGCGTAACAACTTTGTAGACTTTCCATGGATGCTTTGTGGTGATTTCAATTCTCCCCTCCATTTGTTTGATAAACAAGGAGGCAATCCGATCACCAATAGCTGCATAGAAGACTTTAGCAACTTTGTCAACCACAACGAGCTAATGGACATGCCGCTCCAAGGGTCCAACTACACATGGAGCAACAGACGAGTGGGAATCCATCACATCCAAATCTGGCTAGACAGATTTATATTATCCAAAGAACTCATTCCTATTCTTGGCAATTCCAGGCTTCATAGCCACCCAAAAATTGGCTCCGATCACAATCCCTTAATTCTGGATTGTTCCCACCCCCAAAAAATCTTCAAAACCCCTTTCAGGTTTGAAAATATGTGGCTCACTCATCCAGATTTAGGCCGATGTATTAGATAATGGTGGCAGCAGGATTTCTGTCCAAACCCTCTCACGAATCTGTTCCTCAAATTGAAAGTGGTCAAACTCAAGCTGAAATGCTGGAATAGGGATGTCTTCGACAACCTCTTTACCAAGAAAAAGCATCTGATGGATGAGCTAAAAAGGGTGGAAAATCTGATTCAGGGAGGAGATCTGAGGGCCAAAAATTTCCTTGAAGAAAAGAGCCTCCTTTCAAATTTTCACAATGCCTTGGCCAAGGAAGAGACCTATTGGAGGCAAAAATCCAGAAACCTTTGGCTCAAAGGAGACACCAACACAAATTTTTTCCATGCTTCCACCATGCGTCATAGAGGCTCTAATAAAATCTCTGAGCTGACCAAGGCTGATGGATCCATTATCTCTGACATCCAAGCAATCAGACAGGAAGTTGTTTGCCACTTCCAAGAAATATTAGGACCAAGCACTGGCTGCCATCCCCACACCTCAAGTTCTATGCTACAGAACATCCCAAAGTTGGTGTCTAACAATGATAATGGAAAATTGCTTGAAGGCTTTACTGAAGAGGAGATCAAAGAAGCTCTGTTCGCAATGGAGCCTGATAAGGCCCCCAGACCTGATGGCTTCCCACCCTAGTTTTTTCAACACTTCTGGGATATTGTGGGCCAAGATGTTGTTTTTGTGGTTAAATTCTTCCAGAGATCCAAAAAGATGTCGAGAGAGGCCAATTCCACTTTCATTGTTTTAATTCCCAAGTCCAACGATCATGCTTCCCTTTCTGATTTTAGACCGATTAGTCTCTACAGTGTCATTTACAAACTTATCACCAAGGTTATGGAAAATAGGTTGAAAGAGATCCTTCCCTCCATCATCGATCAGTGCCAAGGGAGCTCGGTCAAAGGTAGATTCATCTCGGATGGAGTGATAACCATCCACGAATTGGCCCACTCGGCATCTAAAAATAAAAAACCTAGCATGTTCCTTAAGCTTGACATGAACAAGGCTTTCGATCGGGTTTCCTGGAAATTCCTGTTTGAAGTCCTAGAAAAGTTTGGGTTTCACAAAGAATGGATCAAGATGGTTCGTGAATGTATCTCGACTGCTTGGTTCTCTATTCTTATCAATGGCTCACCCGCAGGTTTCTTCCAAAGTTTCAAAGGCATCCATCAAGGGGACCCTCTGTCCCCCTTTCTCTTCATCATTTTGGCCAAAACCCTTGGAAGAACCCTTTCAGATACCTACAACAGTGGTCTTGTTTTCGGGATCAAACCAGCCTCAACATCCAAAGCCATATCCCATCAACAGTTTTTTGATGATACTATTCTATCCTCTCATGCTTTCGTTCCCGAAGCAAAAATCATTAAGAACATTCTTGATTCTTATGAAGAGGCGGTTGGTCAGAAAGTCAACTATCGTAAAAGCAAGCTATACTTTCTCAATACTCCCACTCATAGACAAAATAGGATTGTTGAGATCCTTGGGTGCAACATTGGGAGCCTTCCAACTACTTATCTTGGATTACCGCTTTTCCATGACAGATCGGTCTCGGCTATGTGGAATCCTATTTTAGATCGCCTCAACAAGAAACTAGCGGGGTGGAAAAGCTCAATGCTCAGCCAAATAGCCAAAGCCACTCTGGTCCAAGCTTGCCTTCAAAGCATCCCCATTTTTTATCTTATCTATCTTCAAAGCTCCAAATACCATCTGCAAAAAATTGAACAAATTCAACGTAGATTCCTTTGGGCTGGAAACGAAAACAAGAATAAATTTTTGCTAGTTGCATGGGACAGGGTCTGTTCCAAGAAAAAGGATGGAGGACTCGAATTTAGAGACATCAAGCGGATGAACATGGCCCTCATTGCCAAGCAGGCCTGGAGACTTACCATCAATGAAAAAGTCACTTGGATTGATATCATTAAAGCTAAGTACCTCCATTAGTTTTCCTTTCTTGGAGAGCACAACCTCCCTATCGGATCTCACTTCTTGAATGGCGTAATCAAAACAAGGAAAATCATCATGGAAGGATTAAGGTGGTGGGAACTGGAATGACCATCCATTTTTGGGATGACCCGTGGATCCGTGATAAACCTCTCAGCCAAGATCCGCATCTTGCAGTGCTCAAGGCGACTACCAAAGCCACCTTTGGAGATAAGGTGTGTCACTTCATTAACCAAGGTCCTACAAGACCTGAATGGAAACACCTAGCTCTTAATAGGCCCAGGCATATCATCGAGGCTCTCAGGTGGTTACAAAACTTGTTGAGGACTTGCATCATCCCAAGCTCACACAAAGATGATTCCATGGTCTGGAACCTTGAAGAATCTAGAAATTTCATTGTCAAATCAGCTTACTACAGTCAAGAAACTCCCATAGATGGTTGGGACTTATCAAATCAGGTCTGGGTTCCCAAGATCATTCCCAAGGTCAAATTCTTTTGTTGGTTGGCCATCCAAAACAGAATCCTCACCATTGACAACTTGATAATCAGAGGGTTACTCATTCCCAATTGGTGTATCCTGTGCAAAAACGCTTGTGAGTCAACTTCGCATGTTTTTGAATGCCCTCTAGAGAACTAGGCATAACACTTTGACATCTCCACAGTCCTCCCACATTCCATTCCCCTCCTTATTAAGAAATGGCCCCGGCATTTCAAGAGCAACCAACTAAAATTCATGTGGCAATCTTGCCTCCACCTTTACCTGTGGCAGATATGGCTCGAGAGAAATGCCAAAATTTTCAAAAATCAAGCCACTGATAAGAAGATTATCGTTGTCAAAATCATGGCCCTTGCTGCAGAGAATGCCTCTCTTGTTTCGTCTCCAAAACCCCCCTCCTGGCTTAGAATCAGACCTAACCAAACTTTTCAATCTGTCTAACATCTCTGTCTTGCCCCGTAATTTTGTTGACAGGTCTATCATCAAGTGGGTCTTACCACCTATTGGGTGGCACAAGCTCAATTTCGATGGTGCGGCTAAAGGCAACCCAGGAGTGGCTAGCGGAGGAGGAATTATCAGAAACCACAAAGGTGAAATGATTTTGGCCTTTGCCCAGAACCTGGGAATTCAATCCAACAATATGGCAGAGGCGTGGGCATTGTTCCAAAGTTTGATCTTCATGGAAGGGTTGACCATCAATAAACTTATCATCGAAGGAGACTCGTTGCACTGTATCAACTGGCTCAATGGTACTGCTAAGCCTCCCTGGGCCCTTGCTTTGATTTTTCAAGAATGCAAGGCCCTGATTGGTAATTACCCAGAATTAGTCATCAAGCATCAATATCGGGAAGGAAACAAAGCTGCGGACTGGCTTGCTAACAAGGGTGTCGACGAATTTGATATTCAAGTGTGGAGAGACTCCTTCCCCATTGGCCTAAGGAACGATCCTACAAGTTTCAATGTTTGCACAATGTGATATGTTGCCAAGGGATTGGTTTGGTATGCTAATGAAACTTGTCGCGATATTGCGACACTTTTTCCTTCTTCTTCTTCGACAGTGAAAATGCAAAATGTCACGATATCGTGACACTTTTCACCTTTGGTAGCGAAAATGCAACATGTCGCGATATCGCGACATTTATTTCTCCTTTGGCCGCGACGTTGCAACATGTCGTGATATCGTGACATTTTTTTCTCCTTTGGTCGTGACGTTACATCATGTCACGATATCGCGACACCTTTTTTCTTTTGGCCGTGATGAGGCAACATGTCGCGATATCATGACATTTTTTCTCTTTGGCCGCGATAATGCAACATGTCGTGATATCGCGGCACTTTTTCATTTTTTGACCACGGCAATACAACATGTCACGATATCGCGACACTTTTTCTCCCTTGGCCACGACGTTGCAACTTGTCGCGATATCGCGACAATTTTTCTCTTTGGCTGCGATGATGCAAATTGTCGCGATAGTGCGACACCTTTTTTCTTTGGCCGCGATGATGCAACTTGTTGCGATATCGCGACACCTTTTCTTTCTTTGGCCACGACAATGCATCATGTTGCGATATCGCGAAATTTTTTATATTTTTTTGCTAAGACGATGCAACTTGTCGCGATTTCGCGACATTTTTTCTCCTTTGGCCACGGTGTTGCAACATGTCGCGATATCGCGACACTTTTTTTCCTTTGGCCGCGATGATGCAACATGTCGCGATATCGCAACATTTTTTCTCCTTAGGCCGCAATGATACAACATGTCGCGATATCGCGACACTTTTTCTCTTCTGGCCATGACATTGCAACATGTCGCGATATCACGACACTTTTCCTCCTTTGGCTACAACAATGCAACATGTCACGATATTGCGACACCTTTTCTCTTATGGCCACGATGGTGCAACATGTCGCGATATCGCGACACTTTTTCTCCCTTGGCCACGACGTTGCAACTTGTCGCGATATCGCGATAGTTTTTCTCTTTGGCTGCGATGATGCAAATTGTCGCGATATTGCGACACCTTTTTTCTTGGGCCGCGATGATGCAACTTGTTGCGATATCGCGACACCTTTTCCTTCTTTGGCCACGACAATGCATCATGTTGCGATATCGCAACATGATCTATATTTTTGCTAAGACGATGCAACTTGTCACGATTTCGCAACATTTTTTCTCCTTTGGCCACGGCGCTGCAACATGTCGCGATATTACGACATTTTTTCTCCTTTGGCCACGATTCTGCAACATGTTGCAATATCGCAACATTTTTTCTCCTTAGGCCGCAATGATACAACATGTCACGATATCGCGACACTTTTTCTCTTCTGGCCGCGACATTGCAACATGTCGCGATATCACGACACCTTTCCTCCTTTGGCTACAACAATGCAACATGTCACGATATCGCGACACCTTTTCTCTTATGGCCGCGACGGTGCAACATGTCGCGATATCGCGACAATTTTTCTCCCTTGGCCATGACGTTGCAACTTGTCGCGATATCGCGACAGTTTTTCTCTTTGGCTGCGATGATGCAAATTGTCGCGATATTGCGACACCATTTTTCTTGGGCCGCGATGATGCAACTTGTTGCGATATCGCGACACCTTTTCCTTCTTTGGCCACGACAATGCATCATGTTGCGATATCGCAACATTTTCTATATTTTTGCTAAGACGATGCAACTTGTCGCGATTTCGCGACATTTTTTCTCCTTTGGCCACGGTGCTGCAACATGTCGCGATATCACGACATTTTTTCTCCTTTGGCCACGATGCTGCAACATGTTGCGATATCGCAACATTTTTTCTCCTTAGGCCGCAATGATACAACATGTCGCGATATCGCGACACTTTTTCTCTTTTGGCCGCGACATTGCAACATGTCGCGATATCACGACACTTTTCCTCCTTTGGCCACAACAATGCAACATGTCACGATATCACGACACCTTTTCTCTTGTGGCCACGACGGTGCAACATGTCGCGATATCGCAACACTTTTTCTCCTTTGGCCGCGACAATGCAACATGTCGCGATATCGCGACATATTTTCTTCTTTGGCCTCGATGATGCTACATGTCGTGATATCGCGACACCTTTCCTCCTATGGCCGCGACGACGCAACTTGTCGCGATTTCGCAACACTTCTTCTCTTTTGCTAGCGACGTTGTAACATGTCGCGATATCGCGACACCTTCTCTCCTTCGGCTACAATGCTGCATCTTGTCGCGATATCGCGACATCTTTTCCTCCTTTGATCGTGACGGTGCAACATGTCACGATATCGTGACACCTTTTCCTCCTGGCTTTTTCCCTATGCTTTGGACCACGAAAATGCAACATGTCGCGATATCACGACACATTTCTTCTTGTGGTGTTTTGCTTTTTCTTTAATCTTTAGCTCTTGGGCCTCTTCGGTCGGTTTGGAAAACATGTAAATAATACTTGTACAAGGTTCAGGGATCTTTCAACACCTTTTCAACCAATCAAAAAAAATGAAATAAAACCGTCGACCCTTAGCATGGTTGAGAGATTTATAGTATAAATTAAAAAATATTTCAATTTCGAACTTTCAATTCAATTCATTTAATCAAGCGTTAAAGTCTTACGATCTATCTGATACAAGAGAAGAGAAAAGAATAGCCTAATCCATTAGGACGAAAGGGAAGAAGAGCGTTGACTAACACAGATTTTAAAAGGATAATTGAAGATGTCGACACCCTCTATGCATAATGGTATTCAAGTTCTTCTATCATTTTCTACTTTTTAATAAAACATGTTTAGAGTTTCATCTTCCCTTGCTTCAATTTTAAATAAAATCCAATTACTTTTTACTGAAAGTTATACACTAAAATCTTAGGCTAAAAAAATTGATTGTTAAACAAAAGATTGTTATGAAATGATTGGCAGGTTGTTTTATCTTTCAATTGTCAACTTATAAGTATTTCAGTACCCTATTCTAAATAAGTGTATATGAATGTGTTTTTCAAAGAAATGAGAAAAAAATAGAATGCTAAGCTCATCTAACACAAATGTGTTTTTGAAGAAAAAAATAGAATGCTAAGCTCATCTAACACATTTATTATAAATCCTATACACAAAGACTAAATAAATTATTTACCTTCTTATTAGGTTCAAATAGCTGTGTTGTCCTTGGTTAGACTGTCCCTTTCTTATATTCTATACATTAAAAAAAAAAGGTGTAATGTCCTCCTATCAGAACAGGATAAATGATAAAAATCTCGTGTAATATTTTAAATATTTGGTAAGTAAAAGGCCAAAATCTTGGGAATCTTTTTGTCACAGCCTGTTCGCATAGCTTTTGTACACCCTGTTTAAAGTCTCATATGGAATCTGTTGCAAAGAAGTCAGTGATAGCATTAGAACCCTCATATGAGGATATCAGAGTACAAATGCTATGTCCGGATCAGAGGTGAAGTATCAGTAATCTCTGAAGTTTTCAAATAAGGGTTTCAATTTTTCATTCTCCACACAAAATATTATGTTTTATTTAGTACTCACAAAAAGTATAATTTATGGTTTGTTGTGGTGTAGGTGTGGAATGGAGCTGGGTAAAGCAGATTTAATCAAATTGCTGGATACTGAGACGGTGGAAAACTATGAGAATTGGTTGACCACTACTTGTAAAGACTTTTATCATTCAATCTCTCGTGCCAATGTGCTGAATTGCCTAAAATGCCACTGGGGAAGGGCAATAAAATGTTCAATTGTAACTTCTATGAAAGGAAAAGGTAGGCCAATTTCTTTCAATCAACTAGATTTTGATTTATTAAAATGAAAATGCATTGTTTTCTTTTGGTAGAGGGAATAGTAGATGTCATATAGAAAACAATTACTTGTTACTTCATTCAGATGGTGCAAGAACTAGTTTTATTTCCCTTTTGTTTGCAGAGAAGGAAAATGTCAAATATGAACGGAATGGAAGTATTCAATGTGTAGACTCATGGATATGTGTAAACTGTAATTTTTCTTGGTGTGTTGCATGTGGGTTTGCTTTTGACTCTGACAGTAAAAGCAAATGTAACCACCATTGCAGTGAAGCACTAAATTACAACATCAATGATATAGTGACAAGAATTGAATCTATTTATAATCAGTATAAGACAGTAAAACTCAATACTGATGACCAACCTGCTACGTCCAGTGAATCTGATGATCCCCCTGCTACTTCGAACCAATTTACAAACCAATATGATACGTCCAGTGAATCTAATGATCCCCCTGATACATCTAGTGAATCTGATGATCCCCCTGATACATAATTTTTACCTATCACACTTAGCCATCTTAAGAATTCATATATACATATACATGAGAGGAAAAGCAACTATACTGGAACTGGTTTTGATGATCACAGAAATGAAGGCATGTCATCCCAGATGAAGGAGAAGTTGAGAAAGATGGAAAATGGACTTGACTGCCAAGCCGAAAGTGTCCTGAAATGTTTGACAATTGTTCTTAGGAATAAAGCTGGTGACCAAGTTCAACCATGCTTAGGCTTTTCTGCTTATACTCTTCTTTCTCGGGGAAATGTGGTTGGCCAACTGTTAGAATACTTAGTAGTGAATGATTCTATGATGGACATATATGCAAGGGGTGCTTTGTATATTCAACTGGCAGACCTGTTGGAAACCATGGCATTGTATCCAGAACTCGTTATGATGTTGATAGGATCCTCCTCCCAAGGTCATAGAAAAGGAGGTCCTGATGTTGGTAGTAACAATGGCAATGAAACATGTGTCTTTAAAAAGATGAAAAACATTTATGAGCAATCCAAGATTATGGTGGACAGATTCAGACATGGGAAACAAGATATCAATAATGTGGAGGTTGATCTGGGCATTGCTAGATGTCTTTTGGAGTGCCATGAGAAATTGGCAACTGCAGCAGAGAAGCATAAAGCCTGTATACCATATGTGTGTTCTGTTTCAGATGTTAAAGGTTTGGGACATAGGGAAGCAATAGCTGGACAAGCGGTGTCACCTTCAACAGATAATGGCTCGAAGACCATAGAAAACAGTGAAGACAGTTCAGAGCAGTGTAAGAATTTATGTCAATATAAAGAGAACTTGAAGCTAGTACAATTTGCAGATTACCCTTTGCTTGGACATCACACATATAGACAACTTTTTTATGGGTCAAGGTCAAACATGCAGAGCATTGATAACAGAGGTGTGCATAATAAAAATAGAATGGTGTATATTGCCAAAGAAATAGCTTCTTTGGCAACCAATCTTCCTCTGGAGTGGGAATCCAGCATACATGTTCGAGTGGACGAAGTGAGAATGGATATATTGAAGGCTCTGATAGTGGGTCCTAAAGGGACTCCATATCAAAACGGAGTCTTCATATTTGATATCTATCTTCCACCAGGTATGACAGCACATAATTCCTTGCTTATATATTTTTTAAACTGTTCAGGATTTTGTTTCTCTTTACAATATAATTTCTTGTGCATCTGCACACTTTTTATTTTTGAATAAACATCCATTAGAATAAAAGTCACAGCTGAGAATGAAATAGCAACTACTGAATCCTATTATGGGTTGAAGAAAGAGAGAATTACAAACTGGTTCAGCAATTAATGCAATTAATGCTTGCACGAGATATAACCTTGCATAAAGTAAGAAAGTATGAAATTTGACTATTTTGATAGTGGGTTAGAATCATATTGGATGTCACATAGATTAGAAAATGTTGTAGACTGTTGAACTTTTGGAGTTAATCATATATATATATATATAAATATATATATATATATATATTGTGACCACTTTGACTTTGGGATAGAACATATTGTCTTGTGCCGCTCTAAAATACATTGGATCTTTTGCAGTGTAGAACATCTTTATTTGCCTTAGAAAATATTTTAAAATAGTTTTAAAGTATGTGATCATTTTGGTCCTATATTTTGCTTCCTCCTAGGAGGTTTTTCTTCTAAAGTCTTAGAACTCAAAGTCTTATCCATTAGGCATCAAGAGTCAAAAATGATGAAGTCTACACACTATGGTTCATATAATAGCTTCTATGTGACTATTATCCTCTAAAATATTTATGAATATATTCAGAGAATAATGGTTCATATGGAAACCATGCTAAAAATAATATCCTTTCAAAACTCTCGCCATCAGCATCGCCTTAGCCTAACAATATGAACTTATAACTCATTTTATAACTTTAGTCAGTTTAACAAAATACCTTCATGTATTTTTCATTCTCTACCATAGACCTCATGTATTTATTATTGTTTCTCTGATAGTATCATAACAAAAACAAAATACATAATATGTACCTGAATGCAAAATTGTTAAAGTTTACTTTCTGCCACAAGCTTACTTTATTCTTTTTTATTCTCCTCTTGGTTCTATTATTGGAGTTGCTTATCTTGTACGTTATCCATATCCTTGATATCCTTCTCTAATTCCTCTTTAGCCTAATATTCCTTAGCTTCTTCTTCTTCTTCTTGATAAGTCTCATGCTTATCTCTCGGGTTTGGTTCTATCCCAAATAGTTGAGTCATCATTTTTAGATTTTGTAAAGCTTGATGCCAAACAATATCAGTAGGGTTGGAGTTTTCTTGAAGTTACCTATGGACATATTCCAACTTAGAGGTCTCTTCATAAGTTGTAGAGTTACCTTTGTTTACAAATTCTTCCATCAGATCCTTGAGCCTGGTTAAGTCTTTTATCATTTGAGATATCTGCTCTTGATCAATTGGATCTTCTCAAATGTATATCTTAGATTCATCTAGAATTATTGAGGCTATACACTTTTTTATATTTTCTCATGACAACAATGTGTTACTTTCCATCCACAGTGCCCCAAAACCATATCGTGTCATTTCCTTATTGATATCTACAATATATCGAATCGTATCTTCTATTTTATTAGTTAACAACCAACCCTTCTGGAGCCATCTATTTTTATCAACCACAACCATAGAAACTAATTTGTAAGTGCTCCATATCTTATTGGGGATGGGATTTGTAGCTTCACTAAATCTACTCTCAGATAGCTTGTATATATGCTCTTCTAGTATCACCATACGTTGTAGTTCGTCCATGAATTTATCCAAGTATTCCTTGGTATTTTGCAATAAATGGCTTGCATCATCCATGTAATAGATTATAAGCTATATTCTTGAGCACTTATCAAGGATTTCAGACCATAGCTCCTTATTAACCTTCTTTACTCCTTTCGATAAACTTGAGGCTTTGGCTTTATAAATCTAATGTTGATGCTTCAAATCTTGTATTTCTTTAGTTTGGTATTCATTATTTTTATTTTTCTATTCAACTAGTACCTTAAACTTAATAGCTTTCTTGTACCTATTTTTCCAATTTTTGACTTCATTTCTTATAGCATTTTCTACTTTCTTTTGATTGCTAATTGTTTTCTCCAACTTTTCTATCTTTTCTTCTAGCTTGCCCACTTGCTCCTTGTAGATATCAATTTTAACATAGAAAGTTTCAAGATGGGCTTTTACTATGACCAACTCATATTCCACTGGTAGTTGTTCAATATCTTCAATATATTCTTCTAGATGATAATATTGTACAATCACATCTTCTTTAGGCTTCCTCACTAGAGGTATGATGGATTTTTTGGTCCTTTGCCTTATCATTGGATGAACGGTCATTGACTTTCTCTTTATAGCTATCTTCTTTGAAGGCTTAGAAAGTTTCTCAACCCAAAAATATTGAATCTTCTGTATAACATCCTTTTCCTTTTTTAGAGAAGCTAATGTAGAATGACTTACAAGGGGAGGATAAGTTATGAGATAAGGGAGAACAAAATCAGAAGTTGATGAGAATGGGGTAGTAGTAATGATAGTTGAAACTATACTTATTGTAGTGGTTGCAATTGGGGAAGACATACGACTATAAGTTGAAATCATGAAATGTGTTGGAATGGATGAAATATTTTACCCCTCTAGTTATGCTAAAGGTAATGGCTTTGAAATAAAATATGAACTATCAAGGGATGATGTAACTAGAACTTCATATGAAGGTGGAGGGTATGGATTAGTTTAACCCTCTATGGTAGTTGATGTATTGGGTAATGATTCATGAGGGGGAGAGGGTACCTTTTGCTCCATTTTTTTTTATAATGGGAAAGGGGTTCTTTTGGGAAAAGATAAGGAGATGAAGGGATAATAATAATACCTTTGCCTACAGGATTGGGGTGCTCAAGAATCTCATCCATAATTTGGTGTTGTACCTATTGTATTTATTGCTCCACAACTATAATAAGGACTTGTTCAACACTCTGCCCCTGGTCCATTTTCTATTTCTTGTAGATCCCTTTCTAAAATTTACCTACCAAATCTCTTTCTTTTCTCTTGCAAACTTGAAAACCCATAGGTTTATCACTCTTTTTATCTTCCTCAAATTTTTCTTGTAATACAACTTTGGTAGTTAGAGTTGACCTAGTTGTAGCTGCGATGGTGAAATTCATAGGGGTGAACAAAAAATTATCATATTTCTTTTTCTAGTATATTTTAATCATAGGAGGTTATCCTTACAAGGCTAGGTGTTTAGGCCTATTAGCTATCTAGATAATTTTGATATTTTCTATCCTATCGCTAGAGTAATGCATTTTTCTCATAATTTGAGCCCCTATAGAATACGTTTCTAATTGCTCTTATGAAGGTTTGAATGTTTTTGGGGCTTCTTCAGCCATTGACGACGCATTGGCCTCTACCTCCTAAATTTATTCCTGGGATGATGGGGAAAAATATTCTGATGCTAATTGATCCATCTCTTTTTCCTTTGTTTCAGCCCTCATATTGATTAAAAGAAAATTCTTCGCATCTTTGGCCTTCCAGGTTTTAATATGTTTTTCATATCAATAAGAGAACTCATCATCATATTTTCAACCCACTATGGCCCTGTATATACATATTTCTACTCTCATTATCCACCACTCTAGAATTTTACCTTCATCCTATCCTTTCTTTCTTTTGATTTCCTTAATCTTAGACTCTTTCAAACAATGATCTTTGTTCTTTGCAAGGTCAAAATCAAATATCTATTCATAAAAGTCTCTCCATGGTGGCAGTTGCTCCATTTTAGCGATATTCCACTCCAATGGAGCATTCTCTTCATTATTCATACCCTCTTCGAAGTGAGGTCTTGAAGTCTTATCAAACTTAAGAGCTTTTTCTTTATTTAGAGCAATGTTTCTCTTTGAGAATTTGTCATTAGGATCATATCTCCATCTTTGTTGGATGTACAATAGACCTAACCTTTCCAAATATTGGGTGATTTGTTCACCTTGACCCTTTCTGGTTATCATTATATCATATACATTTCAAGAGTAAGTCAACCAAATTTTCTTCCCTTTTCTAGAGCTATATTTATGTTGATAAAGTCTACTTACCTTAAGTACTCTAGGGCCAAAAACCTATTAGTTACAAAATGAGGAAGTAGAAATGATTTACCAGTAAAACCATAGTCTAATGACAGTTCCCTTTGTAAGAATATACTAGTCCCCTTATTTAGCGTCCTCCACTCATAACAATTTTCTAGCCAACCTTGGAAACCTAGGGTATTTCCCATACATGATTTTCAAAGCCGACCCTCGAAATTCTAAATTGAACTTGTAGTATGATTTTGAACTCCTTAAAAGGTTTGTCCAATAAAATACAAAGATAGGATCTTCTCTATCATTCTTGTATTTCACTGGAATCCAAGGTATCATATGCCTTACGTTAGCAAAGAACATCCATACCAAGTTTGAACAATGCTGAAAGGAAGGGATTTCTAAATATTTTCTCATCCTAACTAGTTGCTCATGCATTCACTTGGAAAGGAAGGTGGAACAATCAAAATAAATTGGATTGATGCCCTCTTATTCTACTTTGGGCTTGTATATTTTATCATTAGAAATGCAATACACAATCGCTATTTGCAAATATCTCACATACCGATCAAAATCTAAACCTTATAAGCAGGCTAGCATGGAGAAAATCTTAGGATTTGTAAATTATTCTATGGAAATTGGGGTTGTAGGAAACATTATTTTTGACTTGATGGTTTTGAACTGGTTGTAAACCCATTTCCTAAAAGGCTCTCCTTCATGGGCACATTTTGGCAAAGAATAATACCCAAACTATTCTTTTATGTCAACAACATTGGGTCTCATAGGTGGTTCTACTCCTAAAGAAAACAAATCATGATAGAATTCACCTGTAATATTAAATAGGGTTTTTACTATTAGCATTTTTTACTGTATTTTCTCTTGAATCATAAAACTTAACAATTGTGGAAATTAATTTATGACAGGGAATCACTGAATCACATATGTAGAAAGATAAAAAGGAGCAGATAGCGCAAATACCTTGGGTAGTCATAGATTCACCCATTTAATCTTTATCATTGATATATTTTCTAAGATTAGTCATATTTGAGAAAGTTAGTTTGGTGTCAGCCACTGCCTCCACTTTATCAATATAGAATTCTGACTCTATAGTTGTTGGCTGCTTCTCTTCTTGAGCTCTTTTGGATACCATTTTTTTGCAAAATTTTACTAAGTATTCACTCTTTTCTATTTTCTACAAATTGTGCCCCACTATTTTGCTATGCTCTATCTAGTAGATGAATGTAGCTTGTAAAATGGATGGCAACCAAAATTTGAGCTTTAAATCCACCCACATGCATTTCCTTCACCATTAATACGAATATCGAACAACTACCCATTATACACTTCTAAAATAAAAATGTGAGCAACTTGGCGATGGGAGATATCATGTTGTTTGATGATTGATTGTAGTTTGGTTAATGTTTTTAATTGGAGTTATTTTTTACCCCTTTGCCTTCCAAGAGTGGTGTTGAACATATGTTGTGTCCCACTACCACTTTTAGCATATTGAGCATGGCATGGAACATATGTTGTGTCCCATTGCCACTTTTAGCATTTTAAGTGCAATGTGGAATATGTCGTATTCCACTATCACTTTTAGCCTTTTTTCATAATCTTGCCTTATAGATTTTATATATATATATATAATATATATATATATATATATATATATTTTTTATACAAAAAAATTTAGAATGAAAACAAAAAGTATAACACAAATATATGCATATGTTACAAGAGAAGATTTATTCTTAATCAAAGTAGAGTTTGAGATGGAAACCATTAACCGGGATTGGTAGTATGTTTCCCTCTAAATATTCAAGATGGAAATAGTTGTTTTATTTAACCTTGGTTACTTTTAAAAGTGTCATCCCAGTAAGAATCAAACTTTTGATGACGTCCTAGCTTGGCTCTCTCCATATTCCACTTCAAAACAAAGTCCCCTACTTTGAATTTTCTTAATCTAACCTTTTTATCAGACCATCCATTAATATCAAATGAATGCTTTTGGAAATGCTCATATGCTTGATTCCTCTTCTATTCTAACTGGAATAGATATATCAATATTTTCTCAATTGGACTTTGATCAGATTCTTCTGGTGACTCTACTAGCTTGAGAGTTGATATTTCCAAGTGAATAGGTAAGATTTCTTCTTTTCCATACATCAAAACATAGGGGTATATTTTAATAGACTTCTTTATGGTGATCCTATCTGCCCATAAAGCCTTTTCTAACAATAGGTGTCAACTCATTTTATTATTTTCCAATGATCTCTTTAGAATTCTAAGTAGATTCTTATTAGTTGACTCTGTTAATCCATTCCCTTGAAAGTACAAATTGGAAGAATTCTTTATGGTGATACCATATTTTATAGTAAACTCAATGTACTTAGCTCCTATGAAGGCTGGACCATTATCACTTACTATAGTTTCAGGAATACCAAATCTTGCAATCAAGCTTTTCATGAACTCAATTACCACTTATTAATTTAATTTATGTGTGGGGATAGCTTCTACCCATCTGGTAAGGTAATTTGTGGCATTCAGAATGTATTTATGTCATACTAAATAATTTGGGTTAATTGTCCCAATGAAATCTAAACCCCATTCTTGAAATGACTCCTCTACCTAGATAGGCTTGAGAGTGAATGATTCTTTCCTGGTTCTTCCCACATACCTCTGACATTCATCATAGGCTCTTGTTACTTTAAAGGTTTCAGAAAAAATGATATACAAATAACAACCTAGTCTAATGATTTTTTAAGTTGTGATCCTTCCTAAAAAGTGCCCTCTAGATAATCCTCCATAGAAATATTTAATTACATTTAACTTCTAATCATCCTTCAAGCATCTTAGGAGGACTCCATCTATATTTTTCCTATATAGTCCTTCTTGTAGTAAGACATACTTTAAATATTGAAGTTTATATCTCCTCCTTTGTGATGGATTTAGATCATGAGGAAAAATTCCTATCTTGAAATATTTGGTCACCTGATCAACCCAGTCTGAGTCTCCTGATTGAGGTTCTTTGACTTGATATTCTATTTTTGATTGATAAGCTATCATTTATTTGGTAGACATATTCTTTTTTAATGCTTAGCATAATGCTTTGTCTTTGACCAGCTTGGTAGGATGAATTTCCACATCATACTCTTGGATCTTAGTAATCCAACCTGCTCTTTTGTCTTCCATATCTCCTTGTAAAATAAAACTTCTTACATTTGGGTGAAATACATATGCTAGAGTCTTACTTGGAGCCAATTATTGCTTGAATTTATTCAATTAATTCATCATAGCAAAGACTTTTTTTTCAATGAGGTTGTATTTGATTTGATATTCATGGAGATTTTGGCTCTAGAAAAATATACGGTGTTCTTCTCCATCATAATTCTTCTAATTAAGCACACATGCATAACTATCTTCAACTCCATAAGCATACATGATGAAATTCCTACTGAAATCAGGATTCACTAGGATTGGAGTAGTGGCAATGGATTGCTTAATGATTTTAAAATCTTGTTTTCTTACTTCAGTACATTTGAAATCTAAATTTTTATTTAGCAAATTTGATATGGGATTCACCTTTTGAGCATAATTTGAGATGAACTTCCTAACAAAGTTGATCTATATGAATAAAGACTACAAATATTTCTTCTTCATGGGCAAGGGAAGAACACATATTGATTTAAATTTGTCTAGATTGATGGATATCCCTTATTTAGAGACCACATAAACCAAAATATTCCCTTCATTAACTATAAATAATGACTTATTTGGATTAAGAGAGATACCAAATTCTCTATATTTCTTAAATACTTGCTCCAAGTGCATCAGGTGATCTTGTTTTTTATGAGATAACACAATAATATCATCCAAGTATATCAGAATGTCTTTATTAATTATCTCCCCAAAGACATAATCTATTTCTCTCTAGAATGTAGCCCCTCCATTGGATAGACCAAAAGGCATCCTCTAATAAACAAAAGTACCCATTTGGTAGTAAATGTTGTTTTTAATTGATGCTCATTTTTCACCTAGATCTTGTTATAATCGAAGAAGTCATATAACAATGAGAACCTCTCTACTCCTATAATAATCTATAGAATTTGATCAATCTGGGTGAGGGGATAGTGATCCTTCAATGGTATCTGGTTGAGATTCCTAAAATCTATGCATAGACAGATGTCTCCATTCTTCTTCCTCACAAGAACTAAGTTAGATGCCCATGTAGAGTGCTTAATTGGGTATATAGTTTTAGCATTTAGTAGTTTGAGTAGCTATTCTATCATTATAGACTCAATCGTAGGATTCACATGATTTTTTTCTATCTGAAAGGCTTTGCATCTGGTTCTAGCTCTATTGTATGTTGGATCACCCTTTTATCATATACCTTAAGATATTCATATGACCAGGCCATAATGTCTTGGTATTTTAGGTACAAGTATTTAATTTTCTCTATCTCTTCTAGAGAACAACGAATACCAATTTTTAGCTTATTTTCCTTCTCAATATTGATATCCTTATATATCCTCTCATTGATCTCCATAACTTGGTCTTTCTTTCAATATTCATTATGGAAGATACTTTCAAGTGTGACCAACCCTCTTGGGATATGATTGTTTTTAATTGGATAACATAATGTTGGTCAAATTCATCTGACACTTCTTCTTGGAAAATGGATAAATAAGCCTCTCTTACAAAGAAATGAATCTATTCATCACTCTCAACAAAATGCTAGAAAATCTATCTATCTGGGACTGCAGGTCTAAAATGTTTTTGACTCTTTTGTCCTTAGTAACTCCTAGATCTGTAGAAGGATTAAAATTAGATCCCCTTACTTCCAATGAATCAACCAATATATTCTACCTTCTAGGGAAAAAATTAATGTTAAGGGCATCAAAGTATTCCATCAAATCCAACACCTTTTTTATGTAAACTTTTAGGTAATGGTGCTTATTGTTGCACCTTTCTCTTACTTGATTTACTATTATCTTAAAGTTGCCATATATGTTCAATATCTTGATACCCATGCTCTCATATTGAATTAGTCCTAAGCATAAATATTCATACTCTGTAGAACTATCGGTATAGGACCATTTCAACCTATATGTAAATCTCTTTACACCTTCTAATGGAGACTACAAAACTACACTAGCATCAATCCCATTTTTGCATCTCACATCATCATAGTGCAAGGTCCAAGCCTCTATTTATCTCAAAGACTAATTGGATATCATAGGTATCCTCTTATCTGCTTCTAGGGAGATGTTTTATGTGCCCATTCCTATTCCAAACTAGCTATAGTTCTCTTTGAATGACAACTCATCCTCAACCTCTAGTTCTTCAAAACTTTCCACTATTTCAAAATTATCCATAGGTGTGAGGTTACACATGTCCTCTTCAATTTTTTCAATATGATATGATATGGTATTCTTATGTGTGATCCTTATTCTCTTTCCTTTTAAGGAAATTACCATATTGGAATAATCCAAATACATACATCCTCCTAATTTGGCAGTGAAATCTCTAGAAAGACATAGATCAAAATAGGGCTCTAGATCTACAACCACAATCTCTTGAACAATGGTCACCTCTAGGGCTCTATGCAATCACATCAGTACATATTTTATTACCCCAACTATTTTTTACTAGTGTCCCATCCAATTATAGGACTCTATGATAGGATCTGGTATACTCTATATTCATCTCCTCGTAGACTACCTTGGGCATAATTATGGTAGAGGTCCCTGAATCAATCATACAATTATGAACTATCCAACCCTCCATCCGTAAAGAAATATAGAATGGGGGGGGGGCTTATTATTTAAAATAGTAGGAGGTATCTCATATTTTCCAAAATATAGAGTGATAATGGTAGTGGCCTATTTTTTTTGAGGACTCTTACTCAAAGAAGCTTTTATCAGATCAATTAGATCAGGAATAAATAGGGTATCATAAAGGCTAGCCTTGGAGGGAATCCTTTTCATCTCATCTACAATATTATATTCTAATTTTGCTAAAGTGGGATTCTCAGGATTTCTTTCTGGCTCATTGTATTTTCACTTGTATTATTGTGTGGCTTAAATCCTTTACTTCTTATTTATAGAGGGAAATCGAAGTTTTTCTTGTGATTCACTTTTGATCTCATCCTCTCTTGGTTATTTTATTTGTAAGATCTAGTGAAACTGACCTCCTTCTCTTGGCCTTTAGGTACCTTATACCTCCTTTAATTTGCTTGAGGCATAGGAAATTGATCATTATTTTTCTAAGGAGGATATCTCTTCTTCTATAAAGGGACTTGAAATTTTCCTACATTTTATGGATCAACCTACAATATTTTATTTCTAGATCTTTTCATGACAACAATGGGTCCCTCCTCATCAAGATCTTTCCCACCATGATCTAATCTAGTTGCCATAGCATATTGACTCTTCCATTTTGGTTTCTATCTACCTTTTCCATGGCTTGTTGTACATGATGTTGATACATTACATGACTCTAAGTCATATGGGTTATTACAAACAAGGCACAAAAAATTCATAAGGCTAGTTTTAGAGGAATATTTTGGATCTTCTTAAATTGCATTAACCCTAATTCCAACACTATTATTGGTACCAAGCTTCTGATCTCTATTAACATAAGAAAACATTATTTGTTGTGATCTCTCTATCTCTTATTTTCATTGAATCCATCTTGTTAATGAGAGTTTCAAAGTGTTTTGAATATCAAGAAGCATAAATTATTGGGGTGCTTGATATGGAAGAGGAGGGAAATAAATTTTATCCGAAGATGATTTGAGGAGGGGAATAGAAGTCATATTAGGATCTAGTGATGATAGAGGAAGGATATCCATGTAAGAAGATATATTTTCCTAACCATGGGTATTAGGAATTTTAAAATGACATTATAGTCTTTGAGGGTAACCTCCCCATGTTGATAAGAATATTTTCAGCTTGGACAACTATAATATAAACCTATAAAAAAGTAAACATCATTGCATGTTGGGTTTGTAATCCCAATTCTAACCCAAGGGCTCTGATATAATACAAAAAATTAAGGGTTACAGTTGGCCTAGCTTCAGGTGGAATTATTTTCCAAGTCCTACTAAACCTCAAATTAAAGTTTGAAACTGATTCTTACTGATGTTTTTGCATGGATGTAAATTTGTTAAATAGGGAGAAGAGATCAGCAGACTCATTGAATTCTTCTACAAAAGTCATGTGCACTCTAGCTGAAGAGGTCAAAACAAAATACCTCCCATTACATAAAAACTGTGATAAATGGAAATAATATGTAAAACCCTCCATTTACATAAAAACTGCAATAAATGGAAATAATTAGTAAAACCCTCCATTCACATAAAAACTATAATATATGGAAATAAACCAATAAATATTTTATTTTCTCATTCTTGGATTCACTTCCCTTTTTTACAATGCAATACCAAGGGAATATATATCCCAAAAAACCTAAAGAAAACCCTAAAGCTTGAAGCCCTAAAAGAAACCCTAAAATAAAACCCTAAATCTTAAAGGCCTAAAAATAAAAATTTACTATTTTTGGTAAATTTATTTTTCCATAAAAATTTACTTTTTTAAGTAATTACTATTTTAGGCAAATTATTTTTTCATAAAAAGTTACCATTTTTAGTAAATTACCATTTTCGAAAAATTATTTTTGCATCAAAGAATTCCATTTTGAGTAATAAAAATTTTATTTTAAAACTTCTTTAAAAAAACCCTCTAAAGATAGGCTCTTGCATCATTCTCCTCTGGCTAAAAAGAACTTTGCTCCTACGAGTTCCTTTGATCAAACTCATAATTGCTCTCCATATAAGGCCACACATATGCAAGTACTCCTCAAAGTACCAATCTCCTTTCGAGGTTCTATATCTCAAACCTCCTGCAAGCACTACACATAGTGCCAATTTCTTCCTTCGAGGTTTTACATGAAAAAAAACCTCCTGCAAGCACTACACAGAATGTCAATTTATTTCTCTAAGGTTTTACAAACCTTCTACAAGCACTACACAAAGTGCCAATCTCTTTCTCTGAGGCTTTACATAAAAAAACCTCTTGCAAGCACTACACAAAGTGCCAATTTCTTTCTCTAAGGTTTTACAAACCTCCTGCAAGCACTGCACAAAGTGCCAATTTTCTTGGAGCCCTTTTGCTCTCCCCGCCCAAACCCCCCCCCCCCCCCCCCCGCCCCCCCCCCCCCCCCCCCCCCCCCCCCCCCCCCCCCCCCCCCCCCCCCCCGCCGCCGCCCCCCCGCGCGCCCCCGCCCCCCGCCCCCCCCGCGCCCGCCGCGCCCCGCCCGCCCCCCCCCCCCCCCCGCCCCCCCCCCCCCCCCCCCCCCCGCGCCCCCCCCCGCCCCCCGCCCCCCCCCCCCCCCCCCCCCCCCCCCCCCCCCCCCCCCCCCCCCCCCCCCCCCCCCCCCCCCCCCCCCCCCCCCCCCCCCCCCCCCCCCCCCCCCCCCCCCCCCCCCCCCCCCCCCCCCCCCCCCCCCCCCCCCCCCCCCCCCCCTCTTCTTTACTCTTTTCTTCCCTAGCAAGATCCAACTTGCTCTAATACAAAATGATGTGCACTCCAGTTGCAAGAGGTAAAAAAAAATATCTCCCATTACATAAAAATTGTGATAGTTAGAAATTTTATGTAAAACCCTCCATTTACATAAAAACTGTAATAAATGGAAATAATCAGTAAAACCCTCTATTCACATAAAAACTATAATACATGGAAATAAACCAATAAATATTTTATTTTCTCATTCTTGGATTCACTTCCCTTTTTTACAATGCAATGCCAAGGGAATATATATCACCAAATAAACCCTAAAAGAAAACCCTAAAGCTTGAAGCCTTAAAAGAAACGCTAAAATAAAACCATAAAGCTTAAAGCCCTAAAAATAAAAATTTACTATTTTCAAAAAATTGATTTTTCCAACAAAAATTACCTTTTTAAGTAATTATTATTTTCGACAAATTAGTTTTTCATAAAAATTTGCCTTTTTTAGTAATTACCATTTTCGGCAAATTATTTTTGCGTCAAAGAATTCCATTTTAATTAATAAAAAAATTGTTTTAAAACTTCTTTAAAAAACCCTCTAATGATAGGATCCTGCATCAAAAAGGCTCTACTAACTCAACCCATTAAGTAATGCTATTGTCCTCCAAAGTCCTAAACCAGTGTAAAAGTTTCCCTCTAAAGCATAGGGCTAGCATTCTGACAATGACATCTGCATTATTTATATTATGAATTATTGCCACATTTAGAATATCTTAGCAGTGCTCATATGTGATTTTTCTTGATCCATCATAGGTAGGGATTGCTTTGTATATAGCTTGGGGGATGTCATGCATATGAGCAAGCCTTAGGGGGCAACTGTATTCCAACTAGGATACTTCTATAGGGGTGGGTTGTGGGTCACATTATTGTTTTGAGCCATATTTTCAGCCACGGATCTTGTTGGAAGTGGTATTGGAGGCACCATAGGTTGAATTTCTAGAGGGGTTTCGTCTGACTAGAAATCTAGATTTAAATCCCTTAAGACAATATATCCTCTCAAAGGGATATCATAATAGATGAAATACTCTAGGTTATTCTTTGTAGATGACCTAGTATTCATGAAAACTATGAGCTATCAAAAGGCCTTTTATGGATTATTTAAGTTAGGGAGTCACCATGTGAATTTACTAAGCACCACTTCAAGGTCAATATAATTCACCAAATCTTCATTCCTCTGAGAGATTGATAAAGATAAAAAGAGTGGGTTAGCTAGTGTTCTAGTTAAAAGGTCCCATCAAGTGTACCAAAAACTATTGGGATCCAAATTGCCATCAAGCATAATATTAATACTATGATTGTTATATTCCAATTTATGATTAGACATGCACCCACCAATCACATTTTAGATCGCAAGATTGGATAGATTAAATATTACTCTAATCCAACCTTTGGAGTAGGCTGGTATTTCTTGTCAACTAATTAAAATGTTGAATTATTTAAGCTTAGTTAATTTTTTAAAGAGTAGGAATAGAAATGAGTAAAGTTTAGGAATTAATAATCAAATAGTGGATAGATAGATCTAACAACATAGACATTTACAAGAAACAACCATCTTACATAACAATTTTCAGTGTCCCACACTTAGAATCAACAACATTCAAATCAAGTAATCTTCACTATCATAGACATAACAAAGTTATACTTCAAGGAAGCTATTTCAATATCAAGATACTAATAATCCAAATTAGCAAAATAAGATCAGTATCAAGATTTAATAGAAAATAACTTCTTACAAGCAAATATTCAATCATGAAAAGATTTCAATTGCTCTAAGTTAGCAATCCAATATCAGTAGAATAGACTAACCATAGCAGCAGTAGCAGAAAAGAAATCCACAACTTGAATCTATCCAAAATTATAGAAGACACTAGTTTGAGGAAAATATTCCAAGTATTGTTTCTTCTATTGATTTGCAGATAAACATTACACAACAGGGCAAACAAAAACTCTACAGAAAACCCTTTAAAATGAGGGTTCGACCTTATTTTATAGTTTTTACATTTTTGAAAAGAAATTGAAATAAATGGAACATTACAAGAAATATGAAATGCTAGATCAACCAGATGTTGAGGTGGTGACCTCTAATTTGTTCTTCAAAATAAAAGAAACTACGTGATCTTGCACTCCTTTGCAACTTCACCTCTACAACTTCTTGGTTCTTCATGGTGGTTTTTATCTAGTATATCAAAGTCATGATCTTAGTTGTTCTTCATTATTGTAGAAACTATCTATTGTAGATCTACAACTAACTATAATTATCCATTCTTGGTTCTTCAGCTTTATTGATACTTCATCTACTAGCTTTCTTGCTCAACCATTTTATGCTACAAAGACTCTGCTTTTATACATTTGAGATCTTGTCAGTATAACCTAGCCATTGATTTGTTAACAAATGGTCAATATTAAAACTTTAAAGTCTTTGATAACTCCACAACATGGCACATGTCTTATCCCACTCTTCTTGATAGCTTATCACTTACTTTGATCTCTTTGACCATGGGTTAGAGCATGTTAATATTTAACATGAAAATGTACCATGAGATGCATGAAATAGAACATTACACTAGGTCATGGCTCTTATTTCTCAATTTTCTTTAGAGTTCACTCACATCCACAACGTGGAGCATAGCCTAAAATGAGCTGTAATTCACACCTCAAAATTCATACCTCGTAGTTTGACTATGGTTGAACATGTGGTAGAGCATCACTCTAGCCTACATGGGATAAAACGTAAGACATATGCTATATAAATCCTTGTAGTAGTTTACAACTTCATTATTTACTTTTATGATGTTTGAATATTTTGACCATGGGATGAAGCATGGGTGGTATGCCATGACAATATACACTTGAACTCTCACAGGATAGAACATTACTTAAAATAGCAAAGGTAAATTTTGGCCACTTTGATCATGGGATAGAACATATTATCTTGCATAATTCTAAAATATACTGGATCTTGTATGGGATATAACATATTTCTTTGCCTTAGAAAATATTTTGAAATGCTTGCTAAGGATGTGGTCAATTTTGACCTACAGTAACCTCTATGACTTAAGAATGACTATTATCTAACAAAATAGTTTAGATTAAGTGATCTTGTAAGTACTTGTAATGAGGGGTAGTATGAGATGCCTCCTCTAGGTTGTTTCCTGAGAGTATAGTGATAAGTTCATATATTTTTTAGACTATGCATGAACTAGTATGGCCAAAAGAAACTAGTCCAACCACAATATTTGGTATGGTATAAATTGTTGTGATTCATGAATGGTCAATGGTACTAAGTCCAATGTTAGGGAAATGGAATGGCTCTAGCTAATTCTAGAAAAGAGGACAATGAAATAGATATTAGGCATATGTACGCTAACCCCTTGCATAATAAGTCTTGAATATACCAATTGATTAGGTATAGGTTCATCATGCTAAGCTATGGGAAAAGTATGCATCCACCCTCTGTGTTATAGGCCCTAGAGGATTACCGCAGCCATAGATCAACACTCATTCAAGAACTAGAGGATTTGTTTTAGTATCCTTTGTTTATATAAAAAATGTATAGATCTAGGCTCAAGGTCATGTGTACATTCAATTATGTTTCTATTATATGCCTTGATATCATCGTACTCATCATAGTAAAATCACTCTACTTTGCACATATCTCTTTGAATATATTTACTTATCTCCATGTAATCTTTTCCTAGTAGTAGGTATTTATCTTCAACAATATTTACTAGTTAGTAAGATGAAGGTTTGACCTTGTTTCTTCAAATTTTAGCACTATTGTATGAATTAAATATCTTTTTATAAGATTATTAGACCCATAAATTTTTGGATATTTTTAGCTAGATCGCACCTTATTTGATATCATCTCCATACTCATCTTCACCTTCAACATGCTAGGCATATTTGATAAGGAACTCACTTATTTATTTATCATTGTTAAAATATTGTATCATGACCCTCCTTAGAGGACTCTTTAACACAAAGAAACAATGTATTAACCTATGATGTGGTGATACCTAGTTTGAAAAATTGAACCAACTATATGATGTTTAGTTGATTTAGAGGGGCATGTTATTGCTAACATATTTCCAAGTGTGCAGGATTAGGTACACTCGTAGGTGGAGAAGGTAGAAACATCCACCAGAAACAAGGGTAATTAAGATCAAGGAAAATGAGGATTAAGGTACTCGGAGGTAACATGGATATATACCTTCATATAGGCATGCATTGTCAGAAGGGATAATCATCAATGATTGATCACCTTGAGCCTTAGTTGATAGCCTAGTAGCTATCATAAAATATTCAACTGAGATGGGTGATTGGGTTGATGGAAAGATTCCCTCTTTGTTTATTTGTAAACTTGATTGCTCTTTTTTACATCATGACTTGGGTATCATAATGTTGGAATTTCAATAGTAGAACAACTACAAAATACATGTAGTTGCATAAAGTAAATTATTATTTTGAAATATTAAGTGAGCATCGTTTTTTATGAAGAGAAAGGGAATTAAGTTTAAATGATAATTGAAGGTGCATTTAAACTAATTAATGAGGTTTTTATTAAATGATGATGTGAATTCATTTAAACTCATTAATAACCTTCATCTTAGTGATAAATGAAAATTCATTTAAAGTAATTAAAGAAGTTTATTTTAATGATATTACAAATTCATTAATAAACTTTAATGAAATGAAATAAATGAAAAAAAAAAGAAATCCATTCAATAATAAATAGAAACATTAAAAAAAAATAGAAATAATTAGGGTAATTTTTTTAAATAAAAGTCAAATATTTTGGATGTAAATAAAATATCCTAAGGGATATTTTATTTGAAAATGTACTACTTTCATTTAAAATAATTTGAATGTTTTTTTCCCCTATATAGAGTGCAACCTACGTAAATGACCTTGGGGCTCTATTAATTCCCAAAATGGAAATAAGGGATAGGAGAATGATGTTTCGCCAAAGTGAGATGAGATGAGGGATGACAATATTGAAGGAAAAAGAGGCTCGAGGATGGCTCGAATTCTGAGATATGAGGGCACAGATAGGCCACCTAGGAGAGAGGAGTACGTAAGGTAAGAGGAAGAAAATAGAGGAGGAAGAAGCAAGAAGGAGGCAGAGAAAAATGGGAGGATACGCAGAGGAGCGCACAATGAGCAAAGGAGAGAAGTGACAAAGGAGCCACCATTTTATAACGTGTAGGAGTACTAAGGTTTGAAGTTTTTAAGCTTTACCCATTTGCATGTTTTTGTATGATTTGATAATAAGTATGGAACCTAGTTAAAACCCCCTGTAGCATGTTAAATTCCTCTAAAGTTTTGAAGCCTTGACATTTTTAACTAGAATGTAGGCAAAAAGCTATTGCTGGTTGGGCGTCCTGTGAGCATATTTATTATTTTACCTTTATGGAAGTTCAACCTTACCATAGTCTAAATATTTAGGAAGGCATATTTTAACTTCTTAGTGTTTATACAAAAAAATCCACAATCAGTGCCTCTAATGTATCTTCCCACTATGTGAGGAAGCACCGTGTTTAGAAGAGCCACCAAGCGTTTATGAAATGTTGTATCTTCCCATTGTGTGAGGAAGCACTGTGTTTAGAAGAGCCACCAAGCATTTATGAAATGTTGTATCTTCCCACTGTGTGAGAAAGCGTCGTGTTTAGAAGAGCCACCAAGCATTTATGAAATATTGTATCTTCCCACTATGTGAGGAAGCGTTGTGTTTAGAGGAGCCACCAAGCATATATGAAATGTTGTATCTTTCCACTGTGTGAGGAAGCACCATGTTTAAAAGAGCCACCAAACATTTATGAAATGCTATATCTTCCAATTGTGTGAGGAAGCGTCTTGTCTAGAATAGCCACCAAGTGTTTATGGGAGTGTTGTGTTTTTTCCACTATGTGTGGAAGTGTTGATTCTAGGAAGGCCATTGTGAGTTATGGGAGCGTTGTGTTCTTCCCACTGTGTGTGGAAGCACTAATTCTAGGAAGGCCATTGTGAGTTATGGGAGTGTTGTGTTTTTACCACTATGTGTGTGGAAGCACTGATTCTAGGAAGGCCATTGTGAGTTATGGGAGCACTATGTTTTTCCCATTGTGTGAGTGAGGAAGTGTCGTGGCTAGGAAGGCCATCGTGTGTATGTGGAAGTGCCTATGTTTAATGAAATCCTAGGCAGAGTGGAGAGCGTTGGGTTGTACCCTTCTTGAACTCTAAGGTACCCATCGTCTGACCTCCCCACCAAAGCTATTTTGCATCCGCCATGATTTCATAGTAATCTAAGGTCTTGGATTATAGTGAGGTAAAATAACTTATGAGATAAATATTAAAGCAGACCTTTAAATATTATGAAATGTCTTATGAGATAAATATTAAAACAAAACTTTAATTATTGTGCAATATCTTATGGGATAAAGATTAATGTAGACCTTTAATTATTGTGAAATATCTTATGAGATAATTATTAAAGTAGACCTTTAATTATTGTGAAATATCTTATGATATAAATATTAAATCATACCTTTAATTATTGTGAAATATCTTATGAGATAAATATTAAGATAGACCTTTGATTTTTATGAAATATCATATGAGTCTTTAATTAAAACATACCTTTGATTGTTATGAATTATCTTAGGAGTTTGTAAATAAAGTATGACCTTTAATTAATAGGATATAAACTATGTGACTTTAATTAAAGTAAGACCTTTTCTTAGTAAGATCATGAAGAGGTTATTTTTTTAACTAAAGTAGTGAATATTTGGATAAGGTTAAGAATATTTAATTGAGGTTATGCATATTTTTATTAATGTTGTAAATATTTGATTTGTAAGTCTATGATGTAAACTTTATTTAAGAGTTCTTCATAAGGAAACATAATTATGTTATAGATTTGATGACAAAGATTATGTGAATTAAATGGATGATTGGATTTATTCTTTGAATTAAAGTTATGGGGCTTTGATTTAGGGAATGAATGAAGGGTTTGTTTTAGAGGTTAAAGGTATGGGGCTTTAATGCTTTAAAACATTATTATATTTGATTGATCTTATGTGAATTAAATGATTAATTAAATTTATTCTTTGAATTAAAGTTATGGGGCTTTGATTTAGGGAATGAATGAAGGACTTGTTTTAAGGTTAAAGGTATGGTACTTTAATGCTTTAAAACATGAATAGATTTGATTGAAGTGAGATCTTGAACTAAGTAGCACATGTTGGATGAATCTCTAAGAGAACATGAGAGGTGAAAATAAAAGTAAATAATCTTTTATAAAATCCATTATGCATTAGATGGTTGGAAACTTAATTAAATTTTGTATAGTTGCAATTTTGGCAAAGTAATTGAATAGATGCATTTAGAGGCATGCCTATCCTAGACCATGAGTATCATAATCCCCTACTACCCTCAAATAACCAATGGGAAGCAAGAAGAAGCAAGGAGTTCAATGGAATGAAAGATAAGGTAATTGTATTTTATATTGGTTCACTTATTCTCAAGTAGACTAGAATTGTGGGGAGATATACCTAATGCTGATAATAATAATATTTAGTGCAATAAGGACTTACAATGCAATATTTAATGAAATAACTAGTTATTGGTTTAGATAAGGTATTTTTACTTTAATAATGTACTTGGATTTAATATGTGTATGATTCTCTATTCTTTGATGATATTCTCTTTTAGTATTAATCCTTCTTTTCTTTTCTAGATGCTTAGTGATTATGCTTTGATAGTTTTAGAATCTAGGTGTATTCTTGTTTGATTAGAATGATAAAATCAAGAGTAGAGTTCTAGGGTGAACTCAAAGGTGACCTAAGGGAATTGAAAACCCCTTAGGGTGAACATAGGTGACCTAAGAGAATTAAGAACCCCTTAGGGTGAACATAGGAGACCTAAGGGAATTGAGACTCTCTTAGGGAGAAAAAATACTAAGTTATGGAGAGACTAAATCTTAGTTAAGATAGCTTGTCAGGTAGACGATATGGATATCTTAACTCACAATAATCGTAGCATAGCTACACATAATGGCTTGTGTATGGTATGGTGATGCGTGTATGCCTTCTATTTATTGAGGGTGATAAGTCTAACTCATCAAGAGTGATGAGATAGATAGAATTGTTTGCAGTAACACATGTTACGCCTACACAAAGGGGATTTGTGTTAGGGTACTTCGTGTGATGTAGCTTTCAGGAAAACTTAGGGGATTTAAATATTAGGTAAATACTAGGTTGGGTTAGAGGTTCATGAAGGGTTCATGAGTCTCTCTAATTAGGAAAAAAACTTTTTCATTTTTTGTATGTTTCTTTTTGTGTGTTTTTGGGTCATTACATATTGCCAATGGTTTGAGTTATTTGTAACATCCAATATAAAAACCGCCTCTAGCTCCTTCGACTAATTTCAATTTTTATGGCGAGATCAAATATTATATCTATATAGTATAGCTTATTAGATTTTGTACTTTTTCTCTAGGTACTATTACAATTTCATGTATTTTAAAAATTTCTAGTAGATATCATAGTCGATATTTAGAGGTTTTTAAATGCTTATTTATAATATTACATACTAGATTTATTTGATTGACTATTAGTTTTGAGTCACCAAAGTATTTAAAAATATTTATGCTATTATCCCAAAACATAGTGCTTCATTTTCTATGATATTTTTGGTGTAGTTAAATAGTATCCTACATGCATATTTTATATATATTAAATATTTATATGGATCTATGAATTGTATACCTATGTTATTGCATTCCTAGTCCCATCCCCATTAAACTATATCATTTATACTTATTCAAACCATTGGGTATATTTACTAGTTAGAGCTAGAATTTTTCTTGGCTCTTTGGATATCAAGTAGATTAATAGATCAATTTCTTAAAACATGCCACTTAGGTCATATTATTGCATAATAAAATTCATTATCTCATTAAAATTGAGCTTTCCATCATTTAAATATTTGTTTGTAAATTTGAGTAGTTCATTCCAATTAATGTTCGTCTCTTCTTATAACTTATATAGGTGATGATAAAAGGAGGATAATTTTCAATACTCATAATATTACTATTCTTTGGGACTTTCATCCATGACTAAGTATCCATATCATGATAATTTTCTTTTCCATTTTCTTAAGAACAATATTTTAAATGGTGGTTGACCAAAATCACCTTCTACATTACTATGAAGTTTGGGTATTATCTTATCCAAATGTATTATATTTATAGATATTTCAATATAATATAAGCCTATTTATTCACAAATATCTTTGGGTATAACACTTAAAATAGTTCCTTAGTTCACTATATAACTATGTAAAAACTAGTTTTTGATATTTAGAGTAATGTAAAAAAGCCATGACTTCATCATTTTTTATTTATAATAATTAAAAATTTCTACCAAATTCACTTGAATATGGCATGGTACTTTACCCATTGGAATTTATTTCTTGGTTGGACCTACTTATGCACACTTAGATTTGCTTTAATGTAGCTATATTTCTACTTCTTTAGGAATTCTTGCAATAAATCACCTTTCATAGGAAAAGGTAATACCTATATCATATTTACTTTTGATGGTGTTTTCCTTAGTTCATCAATATTATTCAATTTTGTTTTAGGAGTATTTGGAGCAAAGTTTTTATATTACCTTGTGGTGACAATTCTACATTCAATAGTATGACATGGATATTTTAGATTATTTTTATATTATTTATATATATTATCCCATTTATCCTACATATTTAGTTCCCTAAATATGGATTTTTCAACTATGTATTCAATCAATTTTGAAGCATTTACTTGTTGGAGTTACATCTACTCATTTTCATGAACATTATTCTGCATAATAGATTTTGTTGGAAAACATGTCTGATTATCTAGTAGGTAAATTTAGTCAATATTTAAAAACACATATAAAATCACATTCACATGACACAAGTATTGATCAATACAAAACTTCTCTATTACATTCATAAATCAAAATTTATCACATTACAAAACTCATTCGATTACATAACATGGAGCTTTATTTTCAATATATAACTTTACATAATAAACTCTTCAATACTTCTATCTATTACTCTACTCAATATCATTGGAGATGCAACATTTAACATGCCTAATATTATGACAAAGCTTCTCATGATTACATAACCTCTTACTTTACATCTTGACACATCTCATATGACTTTTCACCTACACAATTTACACTTATAACGTATGAGGGTTTACTTGCACACTTGACATATAAATACACTTCACATCTTCACACATTGTATATGACTCTTTAGCTACACATTTTATATGACTCTTTAGATACACATTTGACACCTATCACTTATTACTCTTCGTTTGCACACTTGGCACATAAATACACTTCACATCTTGACACATCTCATATGACTCTTCACCTATACATTTGAAACCTATCACTTATTACTCTTCCCTTGCACACTTGACACATAAAAATACTTCACATCTTGACATAAACACTTCCTAATCTAAATATATATAATGGTACTCAAGGCACCAAATAATTTAATACCTCCAACAACCCCTTGTAGTACATTATTTAGCATGAGGATATTTTGTTGTATGAAGTTAACCCTAAAATATTATGTATTTATTTTGGTCAAGTGATTTTGTAAAAATATCCACAAGTTTATCTTTAGTAGGAACATATCTCATTTGTCTAGGATATGATATCTGGTAGGAACCTAGGGTTCCTAGCACATAAAATGATAAAAAAATAATAAATAGACCTAAACTAAAAGAATCGATTTTGAATTGTCGGGAAGTCCCTTCAATGATTTAATAAATCATATATTATATATTTCATGGATATCTCTTATGATAGAATAGTATGGTTTTTTATACCCACTTACGGTTATAGGTGAAAGGTTGCAATGCTTCCTAACCCTAACCTTATAATAATATAATAATTAATATAATTAACTATTATATTATTTATTATATTATTTTATTATTATAACCATAGGATAAAATATATTATTATTATTAATTAATGTTAGGATAGTATCCTAACATGTCATCCCCTTTGAAGAGCTTTGTCCTCAAAGCTAGAAAAATTGGAAATATGTTTCTACTTATCCCAATATCACATGCTTCCTTGTATTTAATTTGATCACCCTGCTTCCATGTTTATCTCCAAGAGTGTTGCAAGAGATTGTTTGTGAGATATGCAACAATTCATTATTTCCAACTCAACCTCATTTCTTCTTGAAATATGCATCTACCATCTTTGTGTTTTGTAGTCTCAAGGGCTAGATGGAATATACACATACTATCATGGTTCATAGAGCTCAAAATTCTCAAAGTTTAATTATTTGCAAACTTATATTAATAAGGCGATTTCAAAATACTTTTTTTTTTCAAGGCAAGTAATAAAGCAACTAAGGTTTTATTCCTTAATTCTCCTTATACCCTCATGAAATGCCAATGTCTAATGTTGGAATTTGAATGAAATTATCTTTCAATGAGTGCGCTGCATATTTGATTTGAATGCTTTAGAAATATTTTTCGCTAGTCAAAAATCTTAACGGTTACAGTTATGAATGTGATATGGACTCCAATATGTCAATCCTTGAGTGCTTTCACTATTTGATAATACTTCTAGTGTAAAGTATTGATTATTAAGGTAAAACACCTCAAGAAAGTGTATTTTCGCATTGGGACTAGATAATTTTACCTTTTTATTCAAATAATTAATGACATCTCCAACAATACTTTCTTTGGGTAATATTATGATGTGTACAGATACTTCATCTTTCGTTAAATGATGAAAAGCTAATTTTAATGTCTTTAGCCTTGTAACTATGGGAGTGGAATATCCAAAACTTCATAGTATAAGATATCAGAAGTCTAATTGTAATAAACCAACATATGAGTTAAGTGATCAACACCACGGTACTTGATAGGTTGAGGCTTTGGTTGTGGAAAGTAAAAATTGTTTGCCTAAGTCTAATTTTAGGAGGATCATTTAGACCAATATTTTGCACAATCCTTTCCACAACATCATCATATGTGTAGATTTATGAATTTTGTCTAATTTTGATAATTCAAGACAAAATTCATTTTCCTTTGGCTTATCGAGGCACCAAAAATGGATAATCTATCGATTGTGCACATATTCCAAAAATTAAGGAACATGAGCAAACCGATAGATTTCTTTATCTTCTTTTGAAATGCCCATCTGGTAGCAAATACTTAATCCATATTCATGTTGGCTACCACAAAATATAAGTCTCTTGTCAATAAGCTCACACAACATTGAGGTTGAACATGATTTCCTCATAAAGCTCAATAACTTCAGTTGGTGAATACCCAGCCTTCTCATTCAACTTGTTTAGAATATCAGTTGTATTACTTTTGACAAAAGATCTACAAATATAAGGAATCTTTTCTTTCTCTGAAGTAATAATGTTTTTTTTAAATCTCTCAGCATATTTCACCATGATAAGTAATATCAATGTTTTGGAATAAAGTATTAACCATATCTTTCTATCGATTAAATCATGTGCATTTTTTTTGTCTAAAAAATATAAATGTTTGCCTTCGATGTGTATTTTCCATGCATTCCATGCTAGCAGTAAAACATTTGGATACATTTACACACTTTCATTGGACGAGTTCGGATACTGGTAATAGATTCAAAGGTTGAAAGTGTAACCAACCCAGATGCTAATTATGGGTAAGATATATCATCTATCAACACCCCTATCATTTTTAACATGTCTATGTAAAAATAACACCCCTATCATTTTTAACACGTCGCTATGAAAATTTCTCACATTTGTTCTCAGTGTTATCAAGTAGCCTAGCAGGACGAGAAATGTTTCTTCTATAGCTTTAGAGGATGCTTAACCTCTGGGACAAGTTGATTAGTTCTATGATTGTTGGAGTTATCTTCAGATATACAAATGAAATATCAGTAGTTCTTATCAGTCCACCACACGTCGTGGCAGCACCAACATGTAGTTGCTCACCAGGCCCGTAATCTTATGTCCACATTTGTCAGCATTTCCTAAATTGAAAGCGATGAAGATGAAGATGAGCTTTATTGCATTCATTTCCATTCTCCACTTCTCAATCCTTGGAGGTAAGTTAATATCATCATTTTCCATTGTGATTTTATAATTTCATGCCTGAATTTCAGTGAATAACTATTCAACTATGTTTATAGCATGTGCATATGTTGTGCAGATAGGAGCTAACAACGGTATGATGGGAAGTAAATTGCCACTTCCCTAAAACATTCTTATATTTTGTAGCAACGCATATTTCATTAATGGAATCTCGTTCCATGTACCTCACGGTTTGTAACAAATTTCAAATTTCGAAGAATTATCGCCTAAAGTGATAGTACTCTAATATTATTTCATATCACTATAAATATACATGAGAAAAAATTACAAAATTGTCATTCGTCCTTCCCAAAACCCAATGAGGAATAGCATCTGCTACCATTCTTGACAGTCCGTATTAGAAATAACATCGTTGTATAACCCATATTCCATGTAATTATCCAAATAAAGATACAATAAACATGGCTTCAACATGCCCGAATTCTTAGCCATGATAGATGTATTCTCTAATAAATCACTCCAAATTTAAAGAGTGACTTGCTTTCACTTCCAAAACATTGAAGTAGACTGGAGATGATTTCATTGCCTTTTTATACTATGGAGACGTAGTGTGGCATCAATAGACTGATGTTGTGTGGTATATTTTTTTTTTATTGTAACAATAAATTCGATGGCAATGGCAACCATAGAACACATCAGTTTCCAATGATTTCTAAACTTGGCTAGAACTATAGACCATGAGAAATCCATGATATCACATTCTAAATCAATAGAGAGCAACCATATCTTGTTTCCCATGAGGACAACATCGTCTAGCTCAAAGAAACCTTCCATAGCAAAAAAATTGACTGTTGGTTGGAATAGGGGTCCATTTCTCTATGGATCAGAAACATCAGCATGAGGAGATGCATAGTCATTCTCACATCCTCTAAAAAAAACACCTTTTCATGGGTGGCAACAACCATGACATTTTGCCTTATGTTCAGTTTATTAATGCATTGTTTGCACAAACACTCCAATACATTATTTAAATTGGTAATGTCACTTTATTGTTGGAAAAATGGTGGTGGCCATGGAGGAGGTCGGTCAGGGTTGCATTTCACGTTCTTATCACCACGATTTTCTTGCAATCCACTTTTATTATTAAATAAATGATTTATTTGGTAAGAATATAAATTTCTTTGAGAAATCAATGTGCTACAATTAGCATGATCAATGTCACCTTGATGTCTATGTGCATCACTCATATGCAGATTTTTAAAATAGAATTTTTGTAACCTTTCATGCTTGACATCCTTCTCTTCCTCGTGCACTTTTAAAAATAAATTTGCATTGTTATTTTTAGAAACTTCGTTTCTTCCTCCGGATAAAAAGAACATTGCAAACAACATTGGAGATATTGCAAACAATATTGGAGATACTTTTAGGGTTGGATTGTTGGGGAGGAGGGAGAAAAAAGAAAGGGGGGAGAAAGACCAAAAAAGAAAATAAAATATAACAGAAAAAAAATAGGATAGTACCACAATATCCAATAAAGCGACATTGAGCTTCAACATGTTTTGTTCTTTGATGGATCAAAATATTTTTGATTAATTTTTGGACTTGTTGATTGTCACAGTTTAGTATTAAAATCTATTGTTCTATTATAATTGGTAGGGTCCTATTGGATATGGCAAATAAAATTCACAAGGAGTTCAAAGTGATGGTAGATAAGTATTGACCAATTTATATGATAATAAATTTTTGTTTAGCTTAAAATTTCAAGATGAAATAAAATGTATTAGAATTTTGCTAGTTGAGGTAAATATAATGTAAGATTGGATAGACCAATCTAGGCTTGTGAAAGGGTTTGGTCAATTTCAAAAATCCTAGTTTACCAATATAAAAAAATAAAAATATGAAACATTTCATGCAAAAGTGGACACATAAATGTCATATTGGTATCAATTTATGGTATTATCTAAAGTTAAAATTGTAGAAATAAATGATGCAAAGATTGAATACTTGAACAAATATGACAACCTTATACTATAGAAAACTCAAAGGAGATAAGGAAGAACATGGTGGAACAATTTGTTAGGTATTACACTACGTTAATTTATAAGGCAATGAACTAGATAAATAAAATAGATGGATATCTGGAAGGGATTTGTATTAATATCAATTTGAGCATAGAGTAGATAGTAAATAAGACTATGGATATGGTACTTACTAAGTTTGACACACATGGGAGTTAATTATTCTTAATTATTGAGAAATTAAATTCCAACTCTCAAAGCTTACTAATATCATGGATGCTATAAGTGAATAGACACAACATGAGAAATACATGGTTGATTCAATATTACTTATTTCAGAAGAGGTAAACATGGACTTGGTTATTTATTCTTGTTTTTATTGTTGAAAGTTATTTATTTTTGTGTTGAGTTGTGAATATGGTTATTTATTTAAGTTATTTATTAAATATGAATTATTTTCTTCAGATCCTCAATATTAAATGATTAACCATTGAAGATAACATTATTGTAGCTAATTTTTCTACCATTACTTTTATTCTATCTTTGAATATTTAAAAATCTAAATACGTTTTTCATTAAGGTGTCACACTTCAATAATATCATGTAAATCATCAATTATTTTAACATATTAGTATGAATTTTAACCTAATGTATAACAACCAGATTATAGACTAATATATTTCAATGCCCCTAATGGGGAATGAAGATAATTGTTCCTATCCGATCGAATGTAGTCCAACTAGGCTTAAAAATTCTACAAGATAGTTCAACATAGCTAGTGATCTACACAATGCTCTCTAGGACCATCATTTGAATATTCTTGTCCATTATCCTTAGTTGGTTACAATTGTTGGGAGGAATAATATGGAGCATTGGTGATTGATACAAAAATTCAAGTCTTTCTATGGTGTAAAAATCCCAAAAATTGACCTTTTAAAATAGGCATTCATAGGCCTTTCACTAGATATTAAAAATCTTCCAATGAAATTAATTCATTCCTTGAGTAGAAAATTTCTATTTCAAGCCCTTCCAAACCTCACACTACAAATTCAACTCTTGAGAGCTCACAATATTATAGTCCTGTTTGTCCTAAACTTGTAAGTCTACTTTTTTATTTCTAATGTCTAAATATCCAAAATTGCACTCTAGATATTCCTCCAATTTATTCTAATATTCCATCCATTTATAATAATGTAGCATATGAAGAATATTATCCACCTTAATCCCAACCTAATGTTTGATATTGGGGTAATCAAATTAGCCTTTAAAAACTATTAGTGAAAATAAAATTCCTAGAGAATACAAAATATTTTCCTAAGTTTTTAGAAGATGACACTATTAATTCAAAAGATAATTTAAAAATTATTTGTGATGGCATTTTTAACTTTAATAATGGATGATGAAGATGCATCAGTAAGGACATTTATTGAAAATTTTTTTAGTACTGAACAAGATGAGATATATTGATACAAAAATGGATTACAATATATAGGCATAATCTTATATGATGACATGACAAGTGTCATATAAATATGAAAAGTGTCAAGAGGCATAGTGCACATTATATAATTCTAACATCCCCCCTTAATGTGCACTATCCTAACTATAGAAAAAAATAATATAAGTCAACATTAGGTAACATTCCCCCTTAATGTTAACTTCTCTAAAAAGACAACCCTAACATACAATTTAGAAGGTATCGGTCTTTGCCAAAAATTCACCTTAATAAAATAGAAAAATGAGCCATGAAATACATTAAAAAAAAGATCCATAGAAGCCAAATATGGAGGAGAAGAAAAAAGAAGAGAATAGAAGAGAATATTCTAAAGTGTCTTCATTTGTAGTCTTCATAAATAGATCCAAAAAAGACCTCGAATAGAGTCTAGAGTATCTATGTCTATAGTCCCTAGAGTAGGTGTCCTTATGGTGACCTTTCATTCCACTAGAATGCATGGATAATCAGTTGTTGCATCCTCTAGGTCTATAGAGAAGGTTACTAGGTACAAAGATCATATACAATTTGCCTTCGATTTTCAGGTACAACCGAGAGTGTACTCCAAGGTACAAAATATTTGAGGTTAAAAAATGCATATGTAGTAGCCTCAAAATTGGAAAAGGATAGCTCCATTGTGTTCGTATTAGAAAAACCTTTTCGATGACTATAAATATGACTATATTCATATTTGAATGAGCCTTAAAAACCTAAAAAAACAATCAACCTCTCCAATAGCAAAAATAAAGAACAAGCTCATAGCCTTTACAATTTGAAAAAATAATATTATGCCCTACCAATTAATCAAAAATATATGCCATGTAGGATTCTTCCAACCCATCAACTCAAGTCTACACAAAAAAAAATGCTCAAACCCTTTGGCATTGACACTTCCAAAATACCTAGAGGCATGAGCCCCATAATACTAGCCCCTAAAAATGTGGCAAGTGATGTCCTGAGCTAGAATCCCATGAGCCACCCACTGGTAATTAGGTTGGTCTCCACCCTCTTAATGCACTCGTAGTGCCATCCCACCACATATGTGGGATAAAGGGTCTAAAAAAACAAACAAAAAATCACACTTGCTCTCTGTATGATAGGAAAATTACTGTGGGAGTCAGCATTTTGTCTATGATAAAAAACTATAAGCAATAGCAACCAATGCATCTACTCCTAAACTTCAAATGGACTGATATTTTACCAAAAAATAACTTCTCCTTCTCATCCATAATGCTGATAAAAATCATCCTCCCATCTAGCCCAATCGAAAATCATCTTTCTACCTCAGGTGCAACATCTTCTTACCTATGGAGGCATCATGTGAAAAATGGCTTGGTAATAGCATTGCAACTAGCACCAGTCATCACCAAAATAACATAAAAATCAGCTCCTCTATTTCACAAAATCATCATCGATAAAATATTTGATCTTTCAATCCAATAGCTAGTTGCTCGATCTTTCAATATATGACCTCAACGGGAACATGTGGACAATTAAAAATAACTATCCATGGTGGGATTTATTCAGCACGAACTTCTCCATCAAAAGCTTCAAATGGGCAGTAAATTCTCATCAACATGGTGCATCTATTAGGCCATAAACTAGACTTCATCATCATGACAGGAAAAATGGATGATGGTGATCTCCATTTGCGATTTTCAAAAGCACATGTGTATATAAAAAATGGTCGTTTCAACTAACTTGTCTAAGAGATTTAAAAATTTAGAGCCTCTTAAAAAATTCCTTTCATATCCCCCATCGACGAGCAGCATTTTGATCATTGCATAGGCTTAGGATCGCCTGCCACCATTGAAGACACCCAAATTGATGGTACCCATCAACATTTTACCCATCACATACTCAAGCCCATTGGCTTTTATATTATGTGCCCCCCATGACAAGAAATTAAAAAAAATACTTGTGCACCAAATAGTCAAATGACCAATCATAAACAACAAGTCACTTTGCTCAATAAAAAATACTTTCAGAGGTTCTAAATTTAGTTGCACCATTCCTGTCCATTCATAGTACCATGAACAACACGAGCGCTGCCTTCGCTTAGTCCACAGTGCCAAAACCTCTCAAAGACCTCCAAAATGCACAGTACATGCCCATCATCATGAGCTTCAATACGAGCTTCCAAAAAATACCCCGTAAGCACAACAGTGCTCACCCAAAACATACGCTCACGTTTATGGAGAATCACTAGTGAACGGATCTTTGAAATGGAGTAGGAGAAAAATTCATCAGCAACATGTAGGAATGGAACTATTCAAGCTTGTTATGTTTTTCTAGCAAGTGCATAAATCTAATTCATAAATCTCAACATTACATCATCTTGGCTTCCATCAGCACAACGGAGAAAAAATATAGTAACTCTTTCAGGCCCCCTTCTTTTGGGTTAAATTTTTTTCCTTCCCTTTCTCTTTTTCCATTGCGATGTTCTCCTTCACAACTTCCATAGCCATTTCGTGATGTGGAGTTTTTCTCGCAACGGGTGGCTTTGGATCCTGCTCTACTGCCCTTTACTAATTTTTCATGATCTCCATGATTGATACAAAAACTTGCGTGTGGACTTCTATTTCTATGGTATTGTGTGAGTGCTCATTTCATGATGATACTATACCATGAAACTGCACAACGATGGGCGTGAAATACACAAAACATCTCATCAATATTGAAGTATGTCAGTAGCTCTCAAACTCTAGGTGGTCCACCAAATAGTTGTAAATCTATTGCACCATCTCTTCCTTCTGAAATCCAATGCCAGCAACCTAAACACATAGCAGTGGAGTACAAGCAATGTTGAACAACAGTTTGGTGTCCAACATGTTCATCACAAACTGCTTCTACATGACAGCTAGGGGTGCCCAGTAACCACAAAAAAAAATCGCTTTTAGTATTCTGGAAATAAAAATAAACTTTTTTTCATTAATGTGGATTTTAGCACTAGCCAACCCTAAATCTCTAGCTCTGCATGAATTTCAAGTGGCAATCAACTAGAAAATATTCATGAAAAAATAGGTGCTCACATCACCTGCAATATTGATAAATTAGATCTCCATCCATGGTTGTATTAAAATGTCATTCTGATTATTTTATTAGGTTCATCCTAGGCTCATAGGCCCACCATGCTCACGGGTTGGTACTAGATCTGTTACATCCACAACATAATTCAACTAAAGCTATATATCCCCCTCAGCCCTAAAAATATTGCAGATGTTTTAGATACTACAAAGAAAACACCTTATCGGTTATCTTCTCCATCCATCACACAGGGTGCACTAAATAAAACACTATCAAATTTTGTGAGGCTTTTCGAACAAACTTCTACAGCAATAAGCAAAGTATAAAACAAGCACTACCTCCTTTATGTCACCAATCATTAGCATGTTATCACCTACTTAGATTTAGTCCACCATAACTAGAATGGGAATCATCGCAGGGAAAGCCTGCGCCTTTAGGGGTTTCATGAACATCATATGGAAACACAAAAAGTAAGTTCATGTGAGATCTGGATGTGCTCATCATGAAAAAAATTGGTAGATTTATCGACACCCAAAAAATATGATAGGGGTCTCCACAAAGTTTGTATTCCATATTCATGTCTTTGAATGAGCTTTGAAAATTAAAAGAAAATCTTTGCAGGATCTCGATCTGATATTAAATTTTGGCAATGCTATTGAATTCGCACTCATTGTGCTCATCAAAATCAATCTACTATTGCAGATCTATGACTTAGATGGACCTGAAAAAAATAAATAAAAAATAATAGCAAACCAGTGTACCCCATTTTTCATTCCTCTATGGAGGAACTACTTCTATGGATGGATACAAACTAAAATGTTTCCCATCACAACCATGGATTTTTCCAACCATGAAAATTTCTGGTTTCTGATCCATCGAAATATGGAGAGCATACTACCTTATTTGAATGAAAAAATAATGGAGGAATAAGGAGAGGAAAAAAGGGGGGGATTTCCATGACTCGAACTAATAGGGAAGGTAAAGCTTGCTCTGATACCAAATGTTAGTACTGAACAAGATGAGATATATTGATACAATAATGGATTACAATCTATAGGAATAATCCTATATGAGGACATGACAAGTGTCATATAAATATGAAAAGTGTTAAGAGGCATAGTGCACATTATATAATTCTAACAATTTTGATAGACAATGTTACCACATGGATTCAAGGCCTAAAAGGAGGATGTATCACTAATTGGTATTAATTATTTTTTGAAAAAATATATTATATTTATATAAGTTGTATTAAAAAGTAAAATTAGTTGGACAAGAAATAAGGGAAGAATAAAATCCTCCTCCAATCCCTCTTGGATCAAAAATTAGTCATAAAAACAACATATATGTGCCTTTGTTGAAAACATCACCTGAGGCCACCATACTACAATTCTCCATACACACCAACATTACCATAGTTGAATTCCAATATTTCTTAGTCATCTAAATTTTTTAAACCTTGCATCTATATTCATCATGTTTTAAAGTCATTATTGGCATATTGAACATGTATGTTATCTGCTTGTACCATCTCTCGCATCCCTTAGATACTTTAGCACCAACTTATCTAATTTTCAATCTTAGAGTCCACATATTTCTCTTCCTCTAGTTCTTCTACCTATTTTTCTAAATGATTATCTATCATATTTCCCTCTTTCTTGATATGTGTAGTAAAACATGAAAAAACTTTCAAATATTTTGAACTACATCCACCTTCCTTCTCTCTCCAATTCCCAGCATCTTAGAGGATCTTATCATATACAAGAATCCAACCCCTACCAGAGATTCTATCTCTATCCATAGCTTATGTAAATGTAGATTTACAGCTATCATTGATGTTAATGAGATAACTTGTCCTTCTACTTCATTATGTGTTGTCTCCCCCATACCTTCTGCTCTCTTGTACACCTGTTCTCCTTTCCAATTTCATATGATAATGCCAAAATCAAATTTTCCAAGATTTTTAGTAGAATCTCCATCTGTGTTTGCCTTCACCCACTCTCTAGGAGGTGGTCTCCACTCCATGTTATTTAAGGAGACCTCACCTACACAACCAACCCTTAGTTGTTTTTCTTTTATAGTTATCCCAAAGCTCCTTAAAATATTCACTTCCTCTATTTCTATGTTTGTTTCATCATGTAATATAATGGATATTTTTTCATTAACTTACTCATAATCCTCTCCCAAAATTGCTCCCTTGTTTTGTGCTTTGATCTAAATATGTATGCATTTCATTCTAGTCATAAATTCCACCATATAAAGCTAAGTTCCAACTTCCATTCCATTTTCATTGTTCTAGTCTTAAATTTGCACTATTTCCATTTCTCATAAACACTTTCTTGGCTCTCAAACATTTCCCAATGCTATATCATATGCCTCTACCATTTAAACCATATGTCTTTGGAAAAATAAAACCCAAAAAAGAAGTGATTCAAAGACTCCTCTGTATTTCCGCATATAACACATTTTCAAGGACCGTAGAAATATTTTTTTCTCAAATTATCAAATGTCAAGCACTTTTGTGGTTAATTAGCCATGATAAAATGTTAATTTTTGGCCATCCTTCCTTTTTACAAAAAAAATTCAATGGAAGTTTTCCTAAGGTAATATCATATCCATAGACTACCTTGTATACCTCCTTTGCTTTATACATTCCCAACTTACTTCCTCCCCATCCAAGTATATATCTCTTAGAACCATCATGAATTGGATGTCTTTGGAGATGTCTCCAAAGTTTTTTGATTAGTTCCTTTGTCCTTGTCACTGGCCATTCTTAGGGATGTTTCCATTGTAGTAAGTTTGGCACATGTTGATTCCATGATTTCATATAGTAAGAGGCTTTCCACCACCCTACCTTTTGGAGTGTCCAATTGTAGTTTCATACATTTGAATTTGTTAATTTAGGTTAATCCAGGTTAGATTTAAAGAATAGACAATCCCATATAGATTATTCAATAATCATTAATTATCTGAATTTATTCCTTTCCTTAGTCTCATTTGTAGGACATAAAAGTTTACAATAAATAAAATTGGAGTGAAATTATGTTTAATGCAATTATGAATTAGTCTAATGTGGATCCACATAATAATTTACTAATGCATTATTATTTTATGTATTCCATAGTTTTACGATATGCAATTGTAATAAACTTTATGTTCTAATTTTACTCTATGTTCTAATTTTATCTATCATGTTTGTGAGGAAAGAGATCTAGGGACTACCCTTTTAGAGTGGGCCCTACCTTCGGAACATTAGTATTAACCTCCTCCCCTTTCTCTATTACATTTTAACTTTAGTAATGTATTTTCATTTAAATTAATCCAATGATACATAATTTAACTATGAAGGAAACAAATAAAAGTTATAGCAGAAAGCAAAACATAAAGAAGACAAAGAACAATTTTACTATACTCATAGGAGAAAGAAAATAATGCTAATTGTATTCTTTTATTCCAATCCACATGACTCGTACAATGTAAAATGGTTGTAGAAATATTCTTCATTATTTCCTGTGTATCTAGCCTCTCTAGCATAAAGAGATTTTTAATTTATAGCTTTACATTATGCTCTTTACGATAGAAGCTACAACTTCTCTTTGTTACACATTGAATGAATTCCAATTGAACTTCTAAAAATATCTAACAACATAATCACTAATTTGGACTTAGCACAACAACTTCATAACAGCATAACTAGTAACTTAGAGTTATTACAACAACTATGTAACAACATAACCTCTAATTTAGACTTAATACAACATAACCACTAATTTAGACTTATTCCAACAACTTTATCCTTTTCTTTAGGAAAGGACATATTTATTATAAGCATACACATAGCTTTATAACAAATCTCATAACAACTTTATATACCCAAATAAAGAATGATGAGTCATTCCATGTGGCATTTGAACTCATCCACATTTGGTTATCCCACTATCCACGTGGCATGTTTATTATACAAAACCAGTTTTTTCACGATTTCCCACAAATCACTCCAACAATGTTTGGATGTAGCATTCCCCTACGATGCTCCTACAATGCTCATATACCAAAAACATACAAAATATTGCATATTTTTGTGTGAAATACAACGCAAAATGTTTTTATGAGAAATAAATCAAATTCATTTATAATCATACAAATAATACAAAATAATCATCAAAATACATTTATTTTCATAAATTTATGGATAGGAAATAGATTAAACTTGCATAAATTGCATGTTGTTTTAACACACATCATTCCCCGAAACTAAAGGAAGTGCATGTCCTCATGCACACAAAAATAACACTACCAGTAACTTTTGTTTCTTACGTTTGATCTTCTTAAGGATGCAACTCCTCATATTTTAACTTTCTTAGCTAGGTGGACACACACATAAGAGATGCAAATATTTTGCTCTCTTTTCAATATCCTTTAAATAAAATATTTTGTTGCACCACTTTGAATTTAAGTTTACTAGGTAGCCATCCATATGTTTTATGTAGTAATCTTGGAATGCATTAGCTCCACCTAAATCAAGTGTTCCATGAAATACTATATATTGCATGTCTATTAAAATACAAATAATATCAAATAGAAGCTTAGGTCGGTCTTTATACTTTTTATTGATTACAGAATAATATTTATCAACATAATTCTAAACTATCACCAAAGGCTTGAATTAACATTTTCATATTTCATCATATTTTTATGCATTCTTTCATAGTCCTTTTCTACAAATATCATTTGATGCAAATGTCTATGAGTGTAATGTTGACAATTTTGGGTACCTTGAGTACATTGCCTTTGCCTAAGTTTAGTTGTTGTCATTGATGTCAAGGAGCTATTGGTAGATGTTGTTTTTGATGTCAAGGAGTTCTTGGAGCAATTTGTTTTTATGTCTAAGGATGTGTTTTGATGAAGGTTTCAGCTGGTCAGTAAGTCTCCAAGAAAATCAGAGTAGCCCAGTTGCCAAAAATCCAAAAAAAGATAAGTTAGAAAAAGTTTGCAGGCTGCTGGAAAAACTGTCGCGATTTCGCGACATGTTTGAGGAGAGAGAAAGTTTGGCCAAAACTGTCACGATTTCGCGACATGTTTGAGGAGAGAGAAAGTTTGGCCAAAACTGTCACGATTTCGCTGACATGCGCGATTTCGCGACATGTTTGAGGAGAGAGAAAGTTTGGCCAAAACTGTCACGATTTCGTGACATGCAGGAAGGCAGAGGCAAAGTGGGCAAAAGTGTCACGATTTCGTGACAAGTTTTGAAGAAGTTGTACGGATGCAGAAAGTGTCACGATTTCGCGACAAGTTGAGTTGGCAGTGTTGAGTTGCAGGAAGTGTCACGATTTCGTGACAAGTTTTGAAGAAGTTGTACGGATGCAGAAAGTGTCACGATTTCATGACAGGTTGAGTTGGCAGCTTGCAGTTGGCAAAAGCGTCACGATTTCGTGACATGTTCCAGTTTCACGAGCAGTTGACAAGAAAGAGCTTAAGGCAGCGAAAGCGTCACGATTTCGCGACATGTTTCATTTTCGCTAGTGCAAACCAAGAAAAGGATGAAGGAGCAAGAGGTGTCACGATTTCGCGACAGAGTTGCTGATGACGTCAGCTAAAGGCAAAGATGTCACGATTTCATGATAGTAGCGGAGAAGAAGGCTTTGAAGTCCAGAGCATCACGATTTTGCACAAGAATCATGATGACGTCAGCAAGAGGCAAAGGTGCAGGGGAGAAAAAGGCTTTGAAGTCTAAAGCATCATGATTTCGTGACAAGAATCATGATGACGTCAGCAAGAGGCAAAGGTGTCATGATTTCATGATAGTAGCGGAGAAGAAGGCTTTGAAGTCCAGAGCGTCACGATTTCATGACAAGAATCATGATGACGTCAGCAAGAGGCAAAGGTGTCACGATTTCATGATAGTAGCGGAGAAGAAGGCTTTGAAGTCCAGAGCATCACGATTTCATGACAAGAATCATGATGACATCAACAAGAGGCAAAGGTGTCACGATTTCGTGACAGTAGCGGAGAAGAAGGCATTGAAGTCTAGAGCGTCATGATTTCATGACAAGATTCATGATGACGTCAGCAAAAGCTGTAGTGTCACGATTTCACGACAACAAACCAAAGAAGGTGTACGGCAGACAAAGGCGTAGCGATATCGCGACATGTTTGAGTGTCGCACGAGAAAAGCTATAGAACAGCAGAGGCGGTTGAAGCCGACGAAGTTAACCTTGGCCGACGAAGTATAAGGTTTTACAGCCGACGTGTTAGAAGGTTGAACAACCGACTAAAGAACAAGATTTCATCTTGAGATTGTGAGTATTTAAAGGAGGACTATTTGAGCAATTTTGTAGGATCGATTGATGTGTGCATTCGAAGTGTGGCGTTCGCAGAGTTAGTGCGACAAGTGAGGTTCGAGTATCGAAAAGCAGAGAGCGAAGTTCGACTGCAGCATTAGAGTGCATTTCCTTGAATCTTCTAAGTGTCAAAGACTATGCTGTTGTGTGCATGAAGAATGTGCTGTTGTTCATGAGAAGACTATGCGAAGAGAGTGTGCTATTGTGATTACACATAGGCGCATAAGTTGCTGTGCATTCGAATGTTGCAGTGTTTGCGAAGAAGTGGAATTTGATCTAAGGACAGCTGTGATTGTGACTGTGTTCACGCAGTCTGTGTAAAAGAAAAGCAAAGTGCGCAAAGTAGATGTTGCTATAATTGCAAAACAGTTGTGAAGGACGAACGACAATGAAAAGTTGTTCTCCAACCAAGTGCAGAAAAGAACAGAGGAAGAGGACAGAATTGTGCCAGACCGAAGGACTGTGTTTTGGTGCAGAAAAGAGGACCAACTTGTTGTGACAGAGTTGAGGACAGAGATCTCCAGCCAGAGCAGAGAAGACAGGTGTCTTCCATGGAAAGAGTTCCACTTGCTAAGGGCAAAAGAGATAGAGGTCTTCTAGAGGATCACTAGCAAAGCAGATTTAGGGGAAGGTGTCTCCTTTGAGCTGAGGCTCATAAACATTGTAATTGGGAAGGATTCCCAGAGGTTTTGATATAACTTTTAGAGGAAAAGTTTTATCCGTGGAGTAGCCCATCTTGGGTGAACCACGTAAATTGTTGTGTCTCATTGTGGATTGCTTCTTATGCACTGTTTTACTGTTGTTATTACTGCTATCTTATTCTGCATGTTAATGGTTTGAAAGTTGTATTGATAGATAAAGTGAAAAGAGGTCTTATACTGTTCACCCCCCCCTCTCAGTATAAGCTTGTGTTCTTCAATTGGTATCAGAGCCAGTGCCTTCAAAAAGTTTAACAACTTGAAGGAAAAGTTTACAAAGAACACAATGGACTACTCGAGTGGCAATGCAAGCACCTATTCTTGACGGATCAGATTTTGGTCTGTGGAGTGCAAGAATGAAAGTCTATCTAATGGCACTCGGTAATGAGGTATGGGAAGTTGTTGAAGATGGGTATACCATTCCTACAAATGGTCCTTACACTAAAGAAGACAGGCTTCTACATCACAACAATTCAAAAGCCATGAATGCAATCTTGAAGGGTTTACAAAAGGCAGATCTCACTAAAGTTATTCACTGCAAGACAACTAGTGAAATGTGGAAACAATTGCAGGTTGTTCATACAGGTGATGCAAATGTTCGAAAGGCCAAGTTGAGACATTTTAAAGGTATGTTTGAACAACTCAAGATGAATGATGATGAAAATATTAGTGACTACATGCTCCGGATGGATGAAGTTGTTAATTCTATGAAAGACTTAGGTCTTGAACTTGCTGAAAATGATGTGTGTGATAAGATTTTAAGATCCCTTCCTAATAGATTTAGTGAAAAGATTTCTGCTATTGAGGAAGCTAAAGATTTAGATAAATTGAAAAAGGATGAGCTCCATAGTATTCTTGCAGCATTTGAGCTGAGAACTCAAGTAAAAGTTGATGTAAAGAAAGAGGCAGCTTTCAAAGCTATCAAGAAATCGAAGGGCAAACAGATTCAAGAAAGTGATGAGTCTTCTAGTGAGGAAGAGGCATATTACAGTAGGAAAGGCAAGTTTTCCAGAAAGCACAAAAGCAAGAAAAATATAAGATGTTTCAACTATGGGAAATTTGGTCATTATGCTACTGACTGTACTGTTTCTAAAGATGAAAGTGATGAAGATATACAGGATGTTAAAAGCAAGGATTCTGAAAAGCACAGGTATTACGGAAAGAGCAAAAATGAGTACAGCAATCACCAGAAAAGCAAAGATGAGTACAACAATCATGGAAAGAGGCATTCTCACAAGAATAAGAAGAGCTTCTACTTAGACAAAGCAAGTAAGTGTTCTAGCAGTGAAAGTGACAGTTCTTCTAGTGATGATGAAAATGAGATGTTGTTCATTTCAAAAAAAGAGGAAGAACCAAAACATAAATTCATTATCATGAAATGTTTTAGATGTGGAAATTTTGGGCACCTTGAGGATGATTGCAGAAATAATGATTTGTCTGCTAGTATGTATGAGGATGTTTCAAAAAACCCCAATGAAGATGCATGTATGGTTTTTGAAAAAGGTAGCACCTCTAGTGATAAGAAATCTGAAAAAGACTGTGATGATTCAAAGTGCCATCAAATAGAGGATCTTGAATGCGAACTCAATAATGCTCTTAGTGTTTTGAAAAAGGAAAGAAAGAAGAATGATAGACTCAAGATTAAGTTAGATGAATGTTGTATGGAGATAGATGAACTTGTAGAAAATCTTGAAGTATCTATGGCTAAGTCACAAGAACTCAAGAATGAGTTAGATTCTAAAATTCAGGAGTATAGTGAGTTAGAACAGGAAATGGCTTCTTTGAAAGAAGAAAATAAAGAGTACAAGGATAAGCTCTACAGATTTCAGGATAGCTCCAAGAAGGTTAAATTTCTCATCGAAGGACAAAGAAAACCAACAGATAAAACAGGTCTCGATTTTGTTGAGCCGCACAAGGAACAGGTTGGGGAATCTAGCAAGAGATTTCAAAAGAAAGAGAGTCCTGTTGAAGAAAGTACTTCAGATCATGAGTCCGTAAGTGATGAATACGCAGAAATAGAAAATGATATTCAGACTAAGAAGAAGAAGTTTTCGGGACCCATGAAGTCGAATAAAAGAAAATTTCATGGCAGATGTTATGAGTGTCACAGATTTGGTCACATGGCTGTACATTGCATGACTCAAATGAAGAGAGTAAATGACAGTTTCAGGAGACGTAATTTCTTTCAAGGGTATTGCTACTCTTGTCAACAATTCGGGCACAAGGCAATTTTTTGCAAAGCAAATAACAGGAACTGGGTTAGTCAGAACAGGCGAATTCAAAGAACAACCATGTCTAATATTGTTACCTGCTATAAATGCAACAATGAAGGACACCTAGCTAGACAGTGTAGAGCTGATCTTCTGAGATACAGTAACAGAAACAGCAGCATGAACAAGTTCAAGGATCAAGGCATGGATAAAAATAGGAATGATAACAAAAATAGGAAAAGTGACATGAACAGGTCCAAGGATCAAGGTATGGATAAGAACAGAAAAGATAAAAGAAACAGGAACAATAGTATTAACAGGTCCGAGGATCAGAATAGTGACAGGAACAAAAATACAGGAAAAGAATTCAAGAGAAGGCCCGACAAAGAAATCTTAGACACTAATGATGATGAGTGTCTAATGGGAGTGTCACTCCCAACCCTGTTTTAAAATCACCTCATCAGGAGGTGGGGGAGGGACTAAGCTAAGAGGCTCATTCTTAGTCCCAAGCCCCAAAAGGTGACCCTTTGCCATTGATGACAAAGGGGGAGAGATTTAAGTAAGGGGGAGAGTTTTTCAAGAGAAGAGGAAAGCTTCAAGTCAGGGGAGCAAAACTTGAAGAGATTGATTTCAGTTTTGGCTCTTGAAAGATGTGTTTTAGTTAAGGGTTGCCATCAATGACAAAGGGGGAGATTGTTGGCAATTTTGGGTACCTTGAGTACATTGCCTTTGCCTAAGTTTAGTTGTTGTCATTGATGTCAAGGAGCTATTGGTAGATGTTGTTTTTGATGTCAAGGAGTTCTTGGAGCAATTTGTTTTTATGTCTAAGGATGTGTTTTGATGAAGGTTTCAGCTGGTCAGTAAGTCTCCAAGAAAATCAGAGTAGCCCAGTTGCCAAAAATCCAGAAAAAGATAAGTTAGAAAAAGTTTGCAGGCTGCTGGAAAAACTGTCGCGATTTCGTGACATGTTTGAGGAGAGAGAAAGTTTGGCCAAAACTGTCACGATTTCGTGACATGTTTGAGGAGAGAGAAAGTTTGGCCAAAACGTCGTGATTTCGTGACATGTTTGAGGAGAGAGAAAGTTTGGCCAAAATGTCACGATTTCGCGACATGCAGGAAGGCAGAGGCAAAGTGGGCAAAAGTGTCATGATTTCGCGACAAGTTTCGAAGAAGTTGTACGGATGCAGAAAGTGTCATGATTTCGCGACAAGTTGAGTTGGCAGTGTTGAGTTGCAGGAAGTGTCACGATTTCGTGACAAGTTTCGAAGAAGTTGTACGGATGTAGAAAGTGTCACGATTTCGTGACAGGTTGAGTTGGCAGCTTGCAGTTGGCAAAAGCGTCACGATTTCGTGACATGTTCCAGTTTCATGAGCAGTTGACAAGAAAGAGCTTAAGGCAGCGAAAGCGTCACGATTTCGTGACATGTTTCATTTTCGCTAGTGCAAACCAAGAAAAGGATGAAGGAGCAAGAGGTGTCACGATTTCACGACAGAGTTGTTGATGACGTCAGCTAAAGGCAAAGATGTCACGATTTCATGACAGTAGCGGAGAAGAAGGCTTTGAAGTCCAGAGCATCACGATTTCGTGACAAGAATCATGATGACGTCAGCAAGAGGCAAAGGTGTCATGATTTCATGATAGTAGCGGAGAAGAAGGCTTTGAAGTCCAGAGCATCGCGATTTCACGACAAGAATCATGATGACGTCAGCAAGAGGCAAAGGTGTCACGATTTCGTGACAATAGGAGAAGAAGGCTTTGAAGTCTAGAGCATCATGATTTCATGACAAGAATCATGATGACGTCAACAAGAGGCAAAGGTGTCACGATTTCATGACAGTAGCAGAGAAGAAGGCTTTGAAGTCCAGAGCATCATGATTTCGTGACAAGAATCATGATGACGTCAGCAAGAGGCAAAGGTGTCATGATTTCATGACAGCAGCAGAGAAGAAGGCATTGAAGTCTAGAGCATCATGATTTCATGACAAGATTCATGATGACGTCAGCAAAAGCTGTAGTGTCACGATTTCGTGACAACAAACCAAAGAAGGTGTACGGTAGACAAAGGCGTAGCGATATCGCGACATGTTTGAGTGTCGCGCGAGAAAAGCTACAGAACAACAGAGGCGGTTGAAGCCGACAAAGTTAACCTTGGCCGACGAAGTATAAGGTTTTACAACCGACGTGTTAGAAGGTTGAACAACCGACTAAAGAACAAGATTTCATCTTGAGATTGTGAGTATTTAAAGGAGGACTGTTTGAGCAATTTTGTGGATCGATCGGTGTGTGCATTCGAAGTGTGGCATTCACAGAGTTAGTGTGACAAGTGAGGTTCGAGTATCGAAAAGCAGAGAGCGAAGTTTGACTACAGCATTAGAGTGCATTTCCTTGAATCTTCTAAGTGTCAAAGACTGTGTTGCTATGTGCACGAAGAATGTGCTGTTGTTCATGAGAAGACTGTGCGAAGAGAGTGTGCTGTTGTGATTACAAATAGGCGCATAAGTTGTTGTGCATTCGAATGCTACAGTGTTTGCGAAGAAGTGGAATTTGATCTAAGGACAGCTATGATTGCGACTGTGTTCACGTAGTCTGTGTAAAAGAAAAGCAAAGTGCACAAAGTAGATGCTGCTGTAATTGCGAAACAGTTGTGAAGGACGAACGACAGTGAAAAGTTGTTCTCCAACCAAGTGCAGAAAAGAACAGAGGAAGAGGACAGAATTGTGCCAGACCGAAGGACTATGTTTTGGTGCAGAAAAGAGGACCAACTTGTTGTGACAGAGTTGAGGACAGAGATCTCCAGCCAGAGTAGAGAAGACAGGTGTCTTCCGTGGAAAGAGTTCCACTTGCTAAGGGCAAAAGAGATAGAGGTCTTCTAGAGGATCACTAGCAAAGCATATTTAGGGGAAGGTGTCTCCTTTGAGCTGAGGCTCATAAACATTGTAATTGGGAAGGATTCCCAGAGGTTTTGATATAACTTTTAGAGGAAAATTTTTATCCGTGGAGTAGCCCATCTTGGGTGAACCACGTAAATTGTTGTGTCTCATTGTGGATTGCTTCTTATGCACTGTTTTACTGTTGTTATTACTGCTATCTTATTCTGCATGTTAATGGTTTGAAAGCTGTATTGATAGATAAAGTAAAAAGAGGTCTTATACTGTTCACCCCCCTCTCAATATAAGCTTGTGTTCTTCATGTAACACCCATAGCTCCTCATTATTATGCATTACCAAATATTAGAGTGTATTTTCACAACTCCACTTTGTTGAGCATTGATGAAACATATATGAAACCCAATTGTAATGACTATGCAATCTGTTGAAGCATCTATTTTCATAGGCATTTATCTTATTATTTTATCAGTAGTTTTTGAAGGAATAAATTGTAACGTTCTCACCTATTTTTCTATCTACATTTCATAGTCAATATTATTTAAAATTACATGCATTTACTTTTGGCCCAGGTTCAATATTAATGCATAGGCTGCTTACTTTGACTTATTCCACAAGATTCCTCTAAAATTTATTACATCCTTTCAAAATGTTCTCTCCTTTGATTTGGTGATATCTTCTTAATAATGATACCTTCTGCATGCCTTGATTCCATCAATTTATAGGATGTAATTAGCCTTTTTATTCCAACAAATCCCTAAAAATGGCTTTCGCTAGCATGCGAGGTGTTAGTGGTTGGTTGTCATGCCAAGCTAATCATATTGCCACCCTATTCATGATATGTGGTGATAGACTATATAAATCCAGTAATATCCTCAAAAAATGCTTGCGATATTTACTTAGGTAAGAATTAGATAAACAATTAGGTAAAAGCATGCAATAAAAATGTTTCATTTTCACCTTCCTTGTTTCATGGCTTCAACAATATATCTCATGAGTCTATTGCCACAATATCCTTTCCTAGTGGTGGTCAAAAAACTATGCTCATAATGTGACATCTATATCGCTAATTGATTTATTTCATAGTTTGCATTGATATTGTTTGTGTATACCTTTACCATGTGATATCGATGAGCTTGGTCAAACACAATCAAGGATTTTGATTTGACAATGCTAATAAACTAGGGGCCATGTGGAGTGGTGTTATCCTTGACCTTAGCTACCTGTGTGCCCTTTGGGCTATGTGGAGCATGTATCTATACTCTGAGTTTACTAGGACTTGGTGGTTTCTCTGTGACTACGATGTTTAGTTATGCTATGTCCTCCAATCCACCTCCTATTTTTTCTATATCTTGTGATGATTCCATATCTCATGCAAGGTGGTCATTTCTCCCTTGGAAAGGCCTTCACTTGTTACCATGGTACACTATAATATGATGGATTTGCAAGAAGTCAGTCACTTCAATAATAAAATAAATAATATAGTGTCAAGCATCACTTCTTCAAGGTATAAATATAGAGTTGATAAATATCACTATAGTTATGAACCCCTCAATAAGAAGAATATCTACTTATTCCATTGCGTAGGCCCTAGTAGTAGAGATCATGATCAAGAATCAAGCACAGATGCATATGAAAACACTATAGTTATACTATGAAAATGAACCACTCAAGGGTTTTATATAGATATTGTTGTCATTCAAGTTGGTAGCTCACACAAACAAGACCATATTGCATGTAAAATTATTTTATTATGTTTCTAGTGTTGAGATACATTCTTATTGAAAATTTTCATATTTCTTTACCAATCAGATGGTATAAATTACACAAATATTTATTTCCTTGATCACGGGCTAATTATCCTGTTATATTTTATAGCAATATTGCGCAATGAAGTTGGTTGGTTTGATAGATATGAGAATGGTAGCCCTCGAAGCTCAATGCATTTGTCCTCAAATGGAAAAAATTTCAAAACTGTAATTGAAGAAGTATCTCTTATTCTTTAAATTTTGATGAATGTTTTTGGTTCTTTGGTTATATGGTTTGCAATATAGTAGAAATTGAGTTCCATCCTTGTAGCTATATTTCCAATACTTGTTGTAGCCCATTTTGCACTGATACTTTCACTTCATTTGAAAATATATTGACTAGATGAAAGCCTTAACAATCTATAAATAGAATCAGTAAATCAAATACACTTACTCAAATTTGTTTACCTTCACCCAATTAAGACTATCATCCTACCACATTTCCATGATATATGGTAACACATTTTCTAAATTTGGTGTTTTCTAAGTTTAAGGATCCTCTAAAACTGGTGGTTAATGTACTGCATTTTTGTAGTAAATTTTGTATTTCCAAATAAATGATAAAGCACGTGGCACTTTGCTATCATATTTGGAGTAAAATAGAGTGTAGGTGGAATCGTTATCTAATTTTATTTTTAGGTTTCATGGTTCCTACCATTGGTCCTTCTAGCAAATTCATCCATGGATGACGATTGGGGTGAGTTTTCCTTTTCATTTTTTTCTCTTTGTATACATTCAGTTTTTCTTTTCCTCTTGAAATTTGATCTATGTTTTTTATTGGTCCTCCACTTTAGAACGAATGTTAAGGCACAAAGTCACACATTTATATTTGTCTTTCATGATTTTAGCTCTTATATTTTGAATATTGCATGATGCATCTTGAAATTATTTTCAAAATGGCTTTGAGAAATTGTTGATGCAAAGAATTTTCTCAGTAGTAGCTACAGATTCGATTCATGTCAAATTCATGTCACCCTAGAAGTAATCTAGGGTTTCAATCACTTAGGTTTTAACCATTATTTTAAAATATCAAAATGGCAATTCGAGTTCTTCCTACATGTAACACATGGTCAATATTTATTTTTTAGCATGAAATTCACAAATAAGGGACCTAAAAGTGACAACCACCTTTCACATGTAGAAGAGAGTTCTCACAATTTTAGGCCTATGTATATGCGAATTTTATACAGTATAAATTTTCAGTCCTTTTGATAACATGCTTAGTTAAAGCAAGTTGATCTAACATGGAGTATGTCATACAATCATAGGAATGAATTGGATATTACCCGTACATCATGCCAATATGTGCAATTCAAGTATATTCCATAACTTAGAAACACATAAATCAGAATATTAATTTAATGTCAAAATATTGTTGTGGAGGGAAATAAAACTAATAATAATAAGTTATAACAACTAATTAGCGATGTGCAAAATAAACTTTAACAACTAAAATTTTATGTATATAAATTTTAAAATAGGAAGCAATAAAAACAAAGCAAGAAGAATGGTAAACCCGCATAACCCTAGATAAAAGTACAAGATTTCTAAATTCATGTTTAGACATCATGGTAAATTCATGATTAATATTATCTTTATGAATAACTAAAAACTTGATGATGATTTTCTAAATGTTTGTTTTTTATAATTTATTTATTTATTATTATTATTTTTTAAATCATTCTCATAACAACTTAGAATTTTTATGAAAATGTGCCCATAGAAGCACAATTGAATTTATTTTAATGAAATCGTGCCCACGGAATCACAACTAAAAATATCTGCAAAAAACATCTACAGAAAATATGTATGAAAACTATCTACATAAACAATCTACATAAACTGTCTACAGAAATTATCTATAGAAAATGTCTACAAATTCTTTATATGTAGAGTTAAAGAATATTGTACCTGATTCTTCATTCATTTTTTTTCTTTTTCTTCCCCCCTAAAATTTATGATGAATTTTGAATGAATCTTTTACTTACCTCCCCCAAACTGTATTTTTAGCTATATAGCCAAAACATGATAGAGAGGATTTTATTTTGTAAAAATTTATATATGGAAAACCTTATACATAAAATAATAATATGTTTTATTTATTTAATTAAGGATATGAGGGATTTAATTATATATTATTTATGTTTGTGAAGCCATTAAATAGGCTTGTAGAATAATAAAACTTTTTACAAAATGTACTTACCATCTTGGCTTCTAAATAAATGATCCCCTAGTCTTGTTAACAATTCCTTCCAATGCCCTAGGGATGTTATTTTCTTATTGTGCTTATCTTAGTTTCATTAAGGAGTTCCATGTGAGAAAAAACAATGAATTTACCCTGATATCAATCATCAATATTTGCAAAATATATCTTCATCAAAGGCTTAGGTGCTTTCAAAACTTGTTTTGGAAGAGAACAATAGGATAGTCATTCTAATATCATCTTGATGGCCTTTCCTATAGAAATGTGCATATATTTGGTATTCTTATAGAGGTGCAAAGCTTTAGGAAATTGGATTCTCAACCACTTTATCAAAGTTCTGATGGGAATTGCAACCCTATCCTTACTGCTTTGTCCCTATAAGTGAGTATTAAGGATTTGGGAATTCAAACCATATTTTTGTACGCTAAAATGGACTATGATATATGTATGGCAATGTGATGGTGGTATGGGATGGAAGCTTACTTATGAATATGTTTACCTTAGGTATAAATAATCTAGAGTTATTTTACAAAGACTCAAGCATCCTAGTGATCTTAAACAAATTCATCTATTCATATCACAAATCGATATGATTCTAAGGTTGTCCTAGTGGTTTCAAGCATCTTAAGGACCAACTATGTGTGTAGTGAATATTTATTTCTCATTATGAGTAAGGATTTACTAATACATTGGTCACTTATGACAACAAGCTAGCTTATCTATGAGCATCCATAGGTCTTGTACATACTTGGCGTCATCGTGTAAGGATACCTTATTACTAGGCAGGTTTCATTCAACCCATTGCTATATTGAGGATCACCCCATGGTTTTCAAAAAACTAAGAATTCCAGGGATTCAAGCTCCTTTCCCTTTTTTTATTATATTTTATTTGGCATACTTACTCATGTTGAGAAAGAGCAAGGGGATTTTTATTGTTTTTTGGGGTACTTGCTCATTTTGATAAAGAGTAAGGAAATTCTTATTGCATTTTGGATACTTGCTCATTTTGAAAGAGAGCAAGGGATTTTCTTAAGAAGGGGGAGCTTGTCCATTTTCAAATTTGTTAGTTTTTTAGACCATGCGCATAATTGGATAAGCAAGGGGAACCGTTCACTTTATGGCAATATTAACCTTATGAGTTATTCTTTTCAAACTTCACAATATTTTTATTTGTTATAACATTCATAGTCCAAGAGAAAACTTGATTGACCTGAAAAAACCTATGGCACTTTAAGGATTGTTCTATTTTCAATGAAGATTTTCCTTAAACACTAGGGATGGTTGAGTGATTGAAAACACCTAAATATTTTTTACCAAAAAAAGTGTTATGCAAGATGTGGTAGTAATTTCCCTACAAGTTTTCAAACTCATTTAACTAGAAGAGGTGTTTCCTCTGGAGCTTTTTGAAATAATATTGAGACTAAATATTGATGAAAAAAAAGATGAAAATATTATAGATATTGGAACTCAATGATGAATCAAAGGAATAACATAGACTTATATTTAGTTTAGTTTCATGATAATCTTCTTTTATTGGCCAAGTATAATAAAAATTTCTTCCATCCATATTGTTTTTGACTCGTACCTTAATATTCTAGAAAAGAGGACTAATTATACTACATTCCTTTTTAATGATTGTACTTATTTTTATAGCAACATTTTTATTTAGTAGATAGTATTTTGTTGCTTTAAGATAGAAAAGATAATTTTTTATTTAATAGTAGTTGATTGCATCAACCTATTGCTTAATATGGTTTATGTAATGCCTCTAATCCCATGTATATATATATATATATATATATATATATATATATATATATATATATATATATATATTAATAACTATTATTATTATTTATTTATTTTTATTTATTTTTTTATTTAAAATACCCAACTCTTTTGACCTAATTGACTTTACTCTTTCCCAGTAGAGTAATTTCTTGTTCTAGTAGTAATTTCCTGAGGTTTATAAATGTAGAACAAATAATGCAACTATCCACCATTAACAACTTTTACTTCTCTTTTGTTTTTTTTTTGGTCTCTTGTTTTTTGTTTTGTTTTTGTTGAAAATTTAAAGCAATCCTACTGTTGTTAAGATTCAATTTGCAATTCACAAAAAATGACTTTATATAGTCAATCATTAACATAGTACTAGAAAAATAAAAAAAATTATTTCTAAAACAATTCGTACTGCCACTAAAACTAGGTATGATTTTTAAGACAATTTTAGCATAGTAATTTTAAGCAAAATTTCTATTCTTAAACAGTTTTTACTACCACTAAAACTAGGTCTAATTTTCAACCAATTTTAACATAGTAAGGGAAAGTAAAATTCTATTATAAAATAGCTCTTACTACCACTAAAACCAAGTTTGATTTTCCATCCTATTTTAGCACAGTAGGGGAAAGTAAAATATCTATTCTCAAATATTTCTTACTGCCACTAAAACTAGGTATGATTTTCTAGCAAATTTTAGCACTATAAAGGAAAGTAAAATTTCTATTCTAAAACAATTCTTACTACCACTAAAACTAGGTCTGATTTTCCAACCAATTTTAGCATAGTAAGGGAAAGTAAAGTGTTGTTGTTACTACTTGATTTTTAGGAACATTTCACTGTGATTGTGTCACTCAATCACACCTACT